>JASCZW010005402.1:0-146809 GCA_034211315.2 Aedes japonicus | reverse complement strand
TGACCAAAAACACGAACGCGAGAGCACTTCGAAACAGTGTTTAGACTTGCTGATACGGAATCGGAAGGACTTTAGGCGTCAAGTGGTAACTGTTGATGAAACCTAGATCCACTATTACACACCAGGAAACAGAATGAGTGCAATGGACTGAAGCCAGTGTTCCGAAGTGGCCTAGGGAGACTCAATGGGTCGGTAAGATTTCGGCGTCAGCTTTCTGGGATTGTCATGGCATACTCTTCGTGGACTACCTTGAAAAGAATAAAACAATCAACCGCGAGTATGACTCTGCATTATTGGAGCGATTGAAAGCCGAAATCACTGCAAAACGGCCTCACATGAAGAGAAAAAGATATTTTTGTTGCAAGAAAATTATCCGGCGCACAAGAGCATCACAACCACGGCTGAAATTAAGGACTTGAGGCTCCTATTGCTTCCTCATACACCGTATTCACCCGATTTTGCTCCCTCCGACTATTATATGTTCCCAAACCTCAAAATTTGGCTCATCAATAAAAAATCCAACTCTCGCGAGGAAATCATCGGCGATTCGAAGGAGTATTTTGCAGACCCTCCCGGAAATTTTTTTTTCGGACGGGATCAAGAAGTTGGAGAATTGCTGAAATAAGCTTATCGAGCTAAAAGAGGACTGCATAAAATGCATAAATGCATTCTTTTTCAATTCCAAGGAGGTTACACAGAAAAAATAATTAATTTTAACAGGCGCATGAACTTTCCCCTCGTTGAATTCTAAACCAAAGCAAGCGTAAACAACGATGTTGTATGCAATTGATGGAAATCTTTCATACAATAGACGCAATTTAGGCGATATCCAGCTTTTATTTACACGAATTATCCCAGTAATTTCTGTTATATCTAGCATTCCCTTTATGTGCATTAGATAACACATAAAATTCAATGTTTCTTTTTATCTGGGTACTTTTCACCCCACCTAGTAGATACGAGACGTCCACATTTCTCAAATTCACAGGATTATCAAATTTGATAGTTGATATAAAAATGTTACATGGATTATCGTCGCTTTCATCATTTTCAAGAACCCTGCACAGAAAAAAATAATTAATTTGAACAAGCGTGTCAAATTTCTCGTCATTTAATTTCAAGCCAAAGGAGGCGTAAACAACGAAATTGTTTGCAATCTTTCATGCACCGGACAACAATGTTTGCGATCTTTCATACAACAGGCTACTTTAAAGCGTAGGCTGGCTAAAACTTACATGAAATATCCCATTATTTTCTGCCAAATCTAGCATTCCCTCTATGTGCATAAGATAACGGTTAAAATTCAGTGTTTCTTTTTATCTATGTTGGAACATTGATAAAGTACGAGTACAAAGGAAATTTATGGAAAAACCATGCTTAAGCACACCTAAACGTGCACGTGGGTAGTAATCGTTGCGTTGTCCCAGGGCGGTGTAACACAGTATAAAGTGTACTACCGTACTGGGGGTTGTTGTCCAGATCTCAAAGGACTAAAGTAGCCCTTTGCTGAAGAACATTAATCTTTTGTTCGAGATTGCCAGGCAGTGGTATTCCAAGGTTTCTTTGTCCATGTCACAAAATGAGCATGAATCATCTTGAAGTTTTCCTGTCAGTTTCAAGTAATATCGGCTGGGACAGTGGCCAGTTTATAAGGTTAGATCTCTTTTGATGAGATCAAGTAATTTGTCTTTCATTAAAATGTTTGGCGTAATGAACCGCTTTGATTGCCTAGCTATGAAAGTGTTGTACCAGTTTGACGCCACCTTCTAGCATTCCCAGGCTTTCATCTCCATTCTAAGTGAAGAAGCAGATAAACCACAAAAGGGTTCAGGTCCTACGAACTGATGAGGCGATCCGAGTCTTGCTCGCTCATCAGCTCTCTCGTTTTCATCAATTCCACAATAAGCAGGAACCCAGTATGAATTGACTTGATTACTACAAGACAACTTTGGTAGTGATTGAACACATTCCTAAACACGCTGGGAATGTTGCATGTTACTGACTTTAACGTATTTAAAGCTGCTTGACTGTCTGACAGCTTGGAATACAGTTGGCCACTTACCCATTGAAATTGATATGTGAATTCCTGGGCCAGTTACACCTTCTCCCTCGTGATTGTTCATTTTTGAACTGTCTGTACCGAATACAATCGATCCTTAATGCAGGTTTGGACCACCTCTTTCCCACGAATCACGCCCAGGATCAATAACTTGTGATACAGATCAGAATCTGTTGAAGACACCGGATTGTAAAAATCAAGTTTTTCAACCCAAATCTCAAACGATCACTTTTTGCGTGTTTCATTATACACTCAATAAGCGTACGTTGGTCACAATGCTCATTATTTCAGGAGAAGAAACCATTGATGGAGCTTGGGAGTAGCTTTACATCTTCAATGTACGAGTTCAGTAATTCAAGCTGAACATTGCATTAGGACCTAAGTAGCATTGCGAGATTCTCTTCGTCGACTTTCTCTTTCAGTTTGTTCAGTTTGTCAATTAAACGATTTGCTGATGTTTTTGAAGAATTGGATCCTTCATAACATTTTATATTACCGTACTGTTTGTTGAAAATATTTAACAATGTTTTAACAATGTTTTAACATTGCCTTAGGAACGCAAAGAGAAAGTCGACAAACAGAGTCTTTCAATGTTACTAAGGATTGAATTCATTATAGTCATAGATCAGTACCGGCGCTGGCCACATCCTCTCGGTTTTCGAGGAGGGGGAAGGATGATTAGTTTGGCGACAATTATTGTTAAATACCGTGTTTACCTCTGCGTCTCTACAATTCAAGCAAAACAATGCATTAGGTCCTAAGTAACATTGAGAGACTCTCTTTGTGGACTTTCTCTTTGCGTTCCTACGGCTATGTAAAGAAATGTTTAACTTTTTACAATATACAGTGCGGTAGTATAAAGTGTGATAAGGGATTCAATACGTCAATTATTGTCAAGGGAAGGATAGTTTTCCGTTAGTGAGGGAGGTTATATATAGATCATGGATGCACTGTGGTAAGTGATGCGATCAATGAAAGCGCAGTAGACTGCTTTTTATTTTAAATCTTGTGGTGATAGAAGATGCAAGTGACAAATGACAAGGAAGGGGACGAGCCTAGGATTGAACTCCTAACCCACGCCAGTAGTCGATTTCAGGATGTTTTTCAACAAAAAGTTCCCGAAAAATCGAGGGGAGAGTAGCAAAATTCCTCCGTGCGTAGGGCGGAAAAACCGTCAAAAAGTACTGAAAACAATGGTCACAGTGGCTCAAGATAATGTTAAATGTGAGAATGTGGTTTTTTGACCGGACCCACTATGCCAAAAGATCCTTGGAAAAGATGGAGTGATTGATTAGTCTGATAAGTAATAGTCTATTTTTTTTTCTGGAAATCCACCTAGAGGATGATGATGAAAATTTGTGGTTCGAAAATAACGTTCGAAATTATTTCATTCGATTCATGTCCACATGTCAAAATGCCCATTTCATAAAATAAATAAATAAATAATCAATCCTCATTCTACCTTTTGTTCTCAAACCTCCTTCCGTTAGTTGTATTACTCTCTGAACGTTATATTTATTGACAAACACCAAATTAACTTCGTGCATGAATATGACACATTCAGTTCACTCTCTTGATGTACCACAGGACCTCATTTTGAATTGTTTATTTTTATTGCATTCCCGAGCTTCCTAGGATTGCTGTGATTAAAGGTGACATATTTTCCCTTCATCAAAACCTACCTTCCGCAGGAACCGCTCGTTGCAATCCTTGGCCGTTCCGCGCCAGTGCCGATGCCGGTACCGCGAGTTGCCCAGCTTGGACGAACCCTTCAGTTCGGCCGCTTCGTTCACTACCCGTTTGATCGTTTGGAACCGTATCCGGTTGCAGCGGTGCATGGGCTTCATCACTGCCCCACGTTCCGGTTCCGAATCCGGCCCGGACTTGTTGTGTTCGTCCTCGTCGTCCACCCAGGCACTGAGAACCCCCTCGACAAAGTTGTACAGCATTTGTATGTTCGGCTGCAGCGGTGCCGCTCCGGAAGGTGTCGGTTGTTGTTGTAGTGGTTGAATGAGTTTCCGGTTTTGGCAGACCTCCCGCAACAGATTCTCGCCGAAGTGGACCGTTTTGTTGCGTCTCCGCCGTGAGTTGAGCGATGCTGCCGAGACGGACTTGGTGAGCTTGCCGTTCCCGGTAGATGAGGATCGTTTTTTGGTTCGCGATCGTGGCAGAGAGCTGCGTGAATCCTCGCGGGATAGTCGCTTCTGTGCCATCTCGGCGTTTCGTGGCAGTGAATTGCTTTTGATCTTTTGCGCAGAGGCTGTATGTGTTGGTGCAGCGAAGGCCGTACAGCGGGCATCGGTACAACGTGGTAGGGAGTTACATTTGTTGTTGCACTCGTAGCACAGAGGGCCGCACTTGGAGGACGTTGGGGGATGTGTGGTCTTGACTCGCGGAAGGGAAGCGCACCGAGGAGTATCGTAGTAATCGTACATGTAGCAGTTGGGGTCATTGCAGAGGGATTGAGCTGAACAGAGAGGATCGGTGCACTTTGATAGAGACTGACTGCGCTCAGCGGTTCGAGGCGCCGGATAAGGTGGTTGCTGCTGGGGAGGTTGTTTGTTGATGTGGTTGATGTCACTGACGGTAGCTGAGCGTTGGGTTTTGTTCCGACGAGTACGTTCGCGGCGAGTGTGTTTGGGTGCGGTAACGGGTGCTGCGGTGGAGGTTGAAGGTTGTGGATATTGTTGGGAGGGTTGAGCGGGGATGAATTGGGATCTGGGCTCACGTTCTTTTAATTGATAGCGGAAGGTTCGTTCGGGTTTTTGAGGAGCAACACGGGTGGGAGGATGATCCATTTGGGATGAAGTCACAACCTCACTGGCAGAGTGTCGCAATTTTCGTTCCCGATGGTGATGCGAGTGTTCACTGCGGTCCCGATCCTTGCGACGGATGTCCGTGCAGCTGCTTTGAGGCGCCGCTGCATCGAAGGTATGTTTCTTGAGCTGCTTCAGTGGATACTGGATCCATTCGGTGGTACTTTTGTGATGGAAGAACTCTTCGTTAGGCCCAAGTGAATGCCGCTTTTGCAATTTAGCTACACTGGACTTTTGCTGTGCGGGTTTTGGAGGTTCAAAATGTTGCAGGGGAATTTCCTCTTTTTCTTTGAACTTTTTCGGAGCCCCGGCCTCCTCGTTAACTTTACTGAATATTTGTTGCTTTTTGAGCCACTCAAGGATGTCATTTCGACTGAGGGAAATTTCAGTGGCAGCGCCTCCGGAGTGCTGACGATGAATGGTGCGTTCGGAAGTGCCTCCAGAAGATTGCCTTTGCAGAGGTTTCTTCGAGTATTGTATGAATTGTTGCTCATGTTTTTCCTTTTCGAACTTGAGCTGAGCGGATTTGGCCTTCTGTAGGAACTCGACGCTTCGTTTAAGCGGCAGATTCAGCAACCATTCGGAAATGTCAGTTTTAAGAAGTTGGAGATCGCTGGGGCCAGAGGAGTGTCGCTGGTGGCCACCTTCTTTGGCATAGTCTTCGTCGTCGCGGCGAGCAGTGCGTTCATCAACGGAACGAGAAGAGTGCCGCTGCTTTAGACTGCGATCGAAGCATTCACCTTTGGAGATGGCACCGGTTTGCTGGCTTTTTGAAGGGACCGGAGTTGCACCGGTGTCTGGCTTGGGTTTTGAAGGTGGACCAACGATGTGGCCATTGACGAGTTGTTGTTGTTGTTGTTGCTGCTGTTTGATGTTACGGGCATCAGTCTTGTCGGTGTGGGAGAATTTTTCGATTTCGTATTTGTATTGTTTTAGCTGCTCAATCCACTTGATGTCGGCGTTTATTTGCTGTAGGTACTTGATCAGTTCCTCGTTCGTTAACTCTTGGCTCTGTTTCTGCGCGGCACTGCCGACATGAGGGTGCTGCTGTGTTGTGGTAGCGGTAGCTGAGGAATGGTGATGATGATGACCTCCGGAAGTACCGCTGCTACCGGGGACGGTGCCACCGATGGCGGTGGTAGAAGAAGAGACATTGGTGTTAGCGTTGGCACCCTGCTGCTGCTGCTGTTGTTGCTGTTGTTGCTGTTGGAGTTGCTGCAGTGCTTTCAGATCGGATAGTTTGTATTGTGCATTACAGCGACATACAGGAGTGCGACCGCTAGTACCAGTGGCTAACCCTCCACTCCCGCCATCGTCACCGCCTGAGCTGGGCTTTTTTGCGGACGAAGCCGTCGTCGTCACGTGACTGCGCCCTGGGGCTACTGGGGTAATTTGTACGATCACACAGCAGCAGTGTAGTAGTAGGGTATTTTTATGCTCGCTGCTGTGGCTGCCTCCTTCACTGACTTCAACGAGGGCAGCACCGTTACTGGGTTTTGCTGGCTTATAGGCACTACCGTTACACGACTTGTCCTGCTCCGGATGTGATTTTTGCTGGCTCTGAGTTTGCTGTAACGCTGCCAGAATGAGCGCTGACTGTTGGGGGACGCCACGGGTAACTGGTTCAGTGGGAGCGTGGTTCTACCGTCGTTGGTCGGCCGTAGTCGTCGACGTCCGCGATGGTGCCTTCTACGGAGCTTCTGCTCCAGGCAACTGCTATTTATATAATCACTAGCACCACTATCACCGAAGGTGCAACCACCGAGCGAACGCTTTGCACCACTAGGCCTATCACGAAGTAACGGATGAGGATTGTATAATATCACTTGCCAGCTATTCATGCCAGTCTATTTCACAGCACATCACACACTTTTCCCGATCTTCTTCCTTCTACTATTTGTATCCTTAACTTTTCCGTTTTTTTTTCGGAAGTGGTAACTTTTTCCTGAACTCTTTTCACGAGTGAGATAAAGTAAAAAACCTTCTTCTTTGTAGCATTGGTATATTGACAACACAACACCCGTTTCTTCGATTGGTAAGATGAACGAAAACCGAAACAAACCACTGAACGTCAATTTTCAACCACGCCAGGCCACACTTACTGGAATCTCTCTATTTATTTTGAAAATTATCTTTCCCTTCTATGTTTGCAAATCGCACAAAGATTTGCACACATCCATTGCACTCATTCCAAGCTCTGGCGTTGTCGTCATCATCGTCAATTGGATCATCGTCATCAACTCTGCTGGATTCATTCTATTGCTACCGTCAGCAGCATCCTTGAGGCTTGGTCCACTTCTGTTTCCCTCACTTTCCACTCAGGTTCACTTCAATTTTGCATCTTCGTATTCACAGCAAATATTTCCGTTTTTTCAACACTTTCACGCGGCAGTCACACTATGTAGATTTTGATATTTATCCTCGAAAATATGGTCCAAGAAAGTTCACACAGTAGCAGGACGAGAACATTGGTGTTTTCAATAATTACATAAAAGCTCCCTTAGCGCATTGTTGTTGCTGATGCTGCTGCTACTGTTGGTGGCAAACAGCTTGTTTTCGTTTTCGGGAAGGATGGCGAAAATAGTTCGTTCCTCGTTCCTCCTTGTTCCGCTAGAAGATCCTTTGTGTACGTTTTTTTGACTGCTTTCGTCACTCCGACTGTGTTGTTTGCTATATAAGTACCACAGCGTAGAGTATTTTGCTTCGCTAGGCGCCAGGCAGTGAGTGAGTGTATGTTTTTTTTCTATACATATATTTTCGTTCTACTAGTTTTACTTCTTAGGTCCTTCTATACGTAGATTTGTTAGAACTTTGAAGCACCTCGCAAGCTCGCCTGGTTAATCGAGCCTTTTTCAACGACAGATCTAACAAATAAAGGAAATCTTCGCGTCCAACAAGCGAATAATTTAAGATTTTTTTTTCACAAGGAAGACACAAATATTCACAAGAAGATCCTCCGCAACGAACGTACGAGACGACCACCGTTGAGAAAAACGCGAAACGAACCAATATCTCACTCTTCCCCGGGGGCGCTGCCAGTGGAGCCGTTTGCTTGCTTGTTCCCAGCCTACTATCTTTCCAGCTACAGCCGTCAGTAGCCAGTGTGAACATTAACAGTTTCTATTTTTTTCTATGCACAGCCCCCGAAGCACTCTGCTACAAACGCAACGTCCGACGTCCGGCGATGTGACACGCAATAGTTACTGCAGGAGGATCACTATTAAACTAAAACTTTTGGGAAAAAGTAGATGATTTTTTGGAGAAACCTCCCGTGTACAGTGCGACGACATGACAACGATGACATGACGCCCATATTCGGAGGAAAATTTTGTTACTCTGAGCACTTTGGAGGGGGTCGAGAGAGAGCGATGGATTGATTCGCTCACGAAGTATTCCGGTGGCACAGCCGAGTTCGTCTGAGCATGGAGCACCCTCGAGTGCTGAGAGGGAAAATGGCACGAATGAGAGCTCGAGGGCCGTTTTGCTTTTACAACCGAGAGCAAGTGAGCTCACGCGAAGGACCTTGCAAAAAGGATGCTGGGAAAAAAAGGCTCTCCATGCTGTGCGTGATGATGCAATTAAAACTCGGTAGAGATACGATTGAGAAGAGCGAGAAAAAAATGGGACAGTGCGTCGATGGTGATTTTTCGTGGAGAAAATTTAGATTTTATAGTGGATGGGGTTTGGTCTGGTTCATTGATATGGGTTGACATTGTTAATTATTTCTGAGTCGAATATAATTTTGTTATAATTACGTTGCACTCTGTAACCTGGAACAAAATCATTCCAGAGGAGCATCCTCAACACTTCCAGGTTTTTTTTTTTAAATGCCATGTTGATCAAATCTGAAATGTATCTCTCAGTAATAGAAATCCAACTATTTGGACGTAGTTCAATGCTCCTTCGAAAACGCGATTTCTTTCTGAAATGTGATAATTGAGAACAAACAGAATGATTTCATAGTGAAACTAGACAATTTTGTATAAAACTTCCAGGAGTTGGTATTCAATGTATTTGTATTTATGCATCTTTGAGAAGGATAAAACGAGTCATGAATTGTTCGAAAAATTCCGTAATCTATTATAATTTTTTATGAACTCATGTGATATAAATTTATGGAAATTTTCAATGATATATATCCTGGAAGCCTCAAGAATATTATTTCAAATACTTTTGAGAACTCTGGAAGCTCCGGAAGTCTTGAAGTAAATCAAGTTTGATTTCACATAAAAGTCTGATAAACTCTGTCGTTTGGTTGCTCTTTGGGCCCTTGCAAATTTCAATTTTTCGTTTCACTTGAAAGAGTTTTTCTTACATTTTTATATAAAACACGTTATTCTATAACACTGTGATTGATCAGACATAAAACCCTTTTAAGACAACTGAGGCTGTAGAAGGTCTTTAAGAGTGTTTGTTGTTAATTTGCTTGAAATGTAATATTTGTATCAACGTTTGCCTATAACATTGAAGATTTACTTCAAACCACGACAAAAGTAGCAAAGAATGTGAAAGTCTTTTGATTGCCTTCTTTTATAACACATCTATTAGAGCCTGACCACGTTAAATTTCGGACACTTTTCTTTCAGTGTAGATTTTTAATTATTTAACGCATCGCTGAAACGTTTCACTTATATGATGGCTGAATATAACTCTTCACATTATTTCGTGGTACAACATGTTTACATTCTTGTTACTTAGAGTTAAATGGCATCGAATCAAGTGGAAGTGCGCTAACGCATTTTGTACGAACGGCGGAAAAATCCAAATTTTTTGGCACGCGATCTTGCCAAGGAAAAGTAGCGTTTAACTGTGGATCGGGAGGTTGGAATTGAAACCAATCGATAAGTATGTTCCCGACAAATGAACAAGACGGGGTAGCCATCATTGAGAAAAATCCCAATCTTTCTGTGTGAAATGTGGCGTGCAAATTTGGGAAGTCAATGTACTGGCCAATCCATCAAACTGCCCAGAACGTCGCCCAAGTTGGAGAATCTTCACGGCGGGCGTATCTGAGGATACCGTATGGAACCTGATGGCGGGTGTACCACAAAAAGTTCGAGAATTTCAGAGAAATAAGGATTAACATCTTACTTAACTGTTTCTATAGTAGATATAACTCTTTTATTGTGAAAAAAATTGTGGACAGGCTTTACGTCATGAAATTGATAGCAACATTTGTTAACAAAATTTGGGAAAAATTAAGAAGATAAAAAGCTATCGATAAAAACTGGTGATAATTACCTGTAATTCCATTTACACAGAAAAAAAAGAATTTTAATAGGCGTATAATTTTTTTTCTCGCTTAAATCCAGGTCAAGAGAGGCGTTATCAACCAAATTATTTGCAATCTTTCATCCGCCATTCAACAATGTTGCATTGTTTCATACAACAGACTAGTTTCAGGTGTTATTTAGCTTTAATTTACATGACATTTCATATTATTTTCTGCCAAATCTAGCTTTCCCTTTAAGTGCCTAAATTAACGCAGTAAATTAAAATCGAAGTGTGCCTTGTTCGGTGATGTCAGCAAATATTTTTCCTCCCGTGAAAATTACAAATTTACTTCCGATTTTTCGTGTTTTTAGTTGTTTTGATTGACGTTTAGTAAAATATTTCGGTGACCGAGTTCTCGTAGTGTCAAATTGTTTCATGCTCGGGGAAATGAAAAGTGCGAAAAAATGATCCCGATCGTAGGTGGATGTCAAGTGAGCTAAAGTTGGCGATTGATGCGCATAGCCGGATGGTAAGCTGAAGATTTTTCACCGGTGGAGAAAAAGTGTGTGTGTGTGTTTTTGCCCTCCGGAAGGAATTCACAGAAAAAAGGCTGCGTTGATTAGTGACGTGCGTGAGCTTTGCTTCTGTGTTTGTTTTGAGCACAAAGATTGAAAAACGCAATAAGTTCGAGATACGATGCTATTTTCATTCACGTGCAATACCCTATAGGCAAGCATGGTGGGTTTGAATAGGCATTATTTAGATGCTTTTTAAAAAGCAGAACGCCATACAGTTGGACCCGGAAAAGGATTTTTAGAAAATTGACAGGTGGTAAGTGCTTCAAAAAACGTGGAGCGAAATAGATAATTGTTATCTTTTGTGTTCCCTGAATTATATGAACTATATCATATGATCACATCACTTATCAAGGTGAATCCTGATCCTTTAAACCCTACCCTACTAGCATACAAAATCTCCTTCATGTGACCTTTGTGGGGATGCAGAGGTAAACGCGGTCCCCAAACAGCAAAGGTGACACTAACTTTCCTTTCCTATTCCCACTTGATTGCAAGGACGTGGCCGACGCCGTTATTGATTATTAAAGAAATTGAGTCACTGAAACGTGTACGGTGAGAATGGTCGATTACTCCCAGCCCCATTCAGTTGATTCATTGTGCAATTTCACTGACTCTGATCAATCACGGAGTAGCAACCATTGATACGTGCAGTCAGTCAAGCTAAGCTAAGCTAAGCTAAGCTTAGCTAAGCTTAATTAACGCAGAAAATTAAATATTTCTTTCTTCCTGTGTTGTTGATTCAGAATATCGGTATTTTGTAACAAGAAAGTTTTAACAATTCAAAGCATCACGATTTCATTGTTAGAAAAATGTTTAAAAAATAAAAGTTTACTGAAATTTTCATGATGTGACAAAAATTTATTGGTGAATATTTCAGCAAATTGTTTTTCGATTTCTTCTACACTCACTTTTCTCTTTAAATCCGTAAAAATCATTAGCAACATTGGAACAACAAATGGCAGAATGGCTTTTTTCATGAGAGAAGCGCTTCATTTACAAAATTTCACCATTATTTCATCTGAATATGCCAATAAGATGTAGTTAAAACCAATTTGACTAGCACAAGCTTAACATGCTTTTTTTTTATAAGAATGTGATAAGTTTATTATGATTTAAACGTTGGTATACATTGACTTCAGCACATTATGAGAAACGGTTGCTGGAGGAGAAAGAGCGTTTGAAGATCCCAGTCATGTTCCAAATTTCCAACCCCTCAACGTGCTGCTCCCAAGTTGCACGTGATTGTATAATTCTGGGCAAACCTCAGGAGGAGGATCTATTCGAACAATTTCGTGGTGAACAGGAACTGATCAATGAGATGACCAGAAAGTAGAAGAATAAGCCAGCATCTTTCTTTTCGACGGCAATGGCCAACGCTCCAGCCATCTGCCGTTAGGTTGCTTGACAGGGAGTGGAATCATTGTTAAATCATGATGAAAAAAAAAGGTTTTGTTTTTATAATTTTTATCGCTTTTTGGTTCATCTATCCGGAGTTTGGTTCCCATTTTTTTATGCAAGCGTTTCTCGGCTGAGGTAACCTTCGCTTTTAACCATATAATTACTGAATCCTATTTTACGTTCACTTGATATCTAATGTTAGTCTTCATCTAAGATCTTATTGACTTTTTAATTTCAAATAGAAAACCGTTTATTACATCCTACGTTTTAAAAACCAAGCTCTAAAGTAAAGTTATTCCCCTTACAAACTTTTTCAGCTTTTGGCGGTTCTCTAACTTGAAATAAGTTGAAAACATATCGCTTCCTCGTTACTTGGGCACTACCATAAAGTCATGTAAATTTGGGTGCCCTTAAAACAACACTTGCAAGCGGTGTTAAAAACATACGAATCAGTCAAAAGGGACGAGAAAATCAAACGCAGCTTGTGTCTAGTTCCTTAACGTAAATCAAATTTTTGTTACGTCTCGTGTAAAATTAACAATTTCCACGTGTGCAGCATTCAAAGCAAACATTCATAAAGTTGCACTGACCGATGTCATTATCGTCAGAGTGTTTTTTTTAAATAATCTGCTTTTGTTCCAATAATAAATTTTTCTTAATATGAGAGGTTAAGCACGAAATCCTGATAAACGCTCATAAATTTAATCAAAAGTTTTTTTTTATTCATTTCACTTACGAGCCATTTAAGGCAAACCATATCCATGTGCTCAATTTATTAAGTTTTAAATTGTCACAATAATAACTTTAAATTATCATACTCAATTTGACAGAAATTTAACCTACTTTTTTAAACATAAATAATATAAGAAGTATTGAAAACAGCGATCTCGTTTCATGGCACCAAAACGTCATACCAAAATGTCCAAAAGGTTTTATTTGTAGTAAAAGTTGCCCCTAAACTCTACTAGTCTATTGAAAACTCTTTTGATGCAATTTTTAAAACCTATTCTTATAGAAAATTTCACCAGCTTTAACTTTTCCAAAGATAGATCCACAACGTTTGTTTGCTGCTATTTGGATAACATCGAGATCTGTTCAGTTGCTAACAGTGAACTTTGCTAGTCTGCCAGAAATTTGTCTGATGCATATGGTGAGCAGTAGATTGATCTTAAATATTAGATACTTTTCCCTAGTAGCTGCAACATATTATGATAGTAGTGTGCTTGGGTTATTTCACATTTAGCGTTGACAATGGAGTTCGTAATGCATTAGGGCCTGTTCATAAACCACGCAGACTCATTTTAAAAAATGTCAGACCCCCTCCAACGACGGGACTTTTCTCCATGCATTTTTTTAAATTTTGGTCAAACCTCTGCTCCCTCTAGAAAAGTCTACGTGGTTTATGAAAAGCCCTCTACTAACATCTCTTCACATAGAAGCTGCGTCAATATCTGATAATATTAAAGTCGATGCTGACGTAGACGTTCACGCATTTTTGTGGAGATCACCAAACGCCTCGATGTAATCAGTAAACTGTTTATTTCTAGATTGTACACTGATAAAAAAAGCAATGATAGTATCTACACAGAAAAAAATAATTAATTTTAACAAGCGCGTAAAATTTCCGCTCCTTTAACTCTAAGCCACAGGAGGCGTAAACAACGCAATTGGTTGTAGTCCTTGATACGCCATACAACAATGTTTGCAATCTTTCATACAAGAGGCTTGATTCAGGCGTAATTTGGCTTAAATTTACATAAAATATCCCATTATTTTCTGCCAAATCTAGCATTCCCTTTGTGTGCATTAGAAACGCAGAAAATTCAATGCTTCTTTTTATTCTGTGTATGTGTTTCACACATGCACTTATGCAATATGATCAGCAAACGATTTCTATTTGTAATCATACATACTTCCTACGTGCAGATGTATTCACTACGTATGGCCACACAAGCTTTTCGCATGCATTTTTGACAATAACCATATGTGGATTGTTTCCCGTGTCATATTGGCGTGTCAGACCCTCAAAATTGGCATCAAATTTTTAGCTCTTCTAGAGTTCTAGAGCCCAGTTCCTAGGCAAGATGGAAATTACACAGCGGCTAAAAGTGCAGGTGAATAACATCTTTGACGCAACATACTTAATGGTGGACGGAAACAACTGACAGAGTACTTGGTAAGCGGTATACGTTAACAACAAATACACCCCCTTGTCCAATTAGGTCCTTCTGTGGCTGACGATCAGCTATTTGGAAGGGAATGTCCAACCCGCTTTCCTTAAGAGCTTGCGAGGTATACAGTGCGAAGTGCCTGCTGGAAGTTGCCGTCATAATTAAGTAGTATCACACAAAGCATGATGTGGCTGAAGGAGATAGACAAGCTGACCGTACCGACTGTAACGAAGACCGCCCCCTCCAACCCAGCATCAAATAATAATTTTTTTTCAGGCGAACCTCAAACGGAGCATCCACTACAATCATACAGACCAAAACGGAGGAGCAGCTGATCGCCAGGGCCACAACAGGCCAGGTATCCTCTGAATAAAGTTTATCGTATGCAATTGAAAGGAGGGTAATCTTACGCGTTTGTTGAAATTCATACTGAGCGGAAACTGTTAATAAAAATTAAACACATTCATTTTGCAGCTCTAGTTGCTCTATAAACAGCCGGAAAACGGCAGATTTACAGTGCCTTACAATGTAGAAGTTGCGATGGTTATCATTAGTATCTTTGGAAACGTTGGTTTTTCGACCCTTAAGAAATGTTACATAAAATTCACTAACTTTTCAGAGTAATATACTTGATCAAAATAATCGGGTTTATCAAAACTACTAAGCTTAACGAGTTTTCAACATTAATCATGTTTATTATCTATTTGTTTATCTTAGGTTATTAAGACACATAGATTTGATTGTCACAGTTAAATATACAGGCAGCTTATTTATAGACTGTCCCGGAAAATAAGGGCACACTTTTTTTTAACGTTACCAATTGAACTCACATTTTTATTCGCGTAGTCTGATGGTTTTTTCTCATTGTTTATGCCCATACGTCAAACCGAACACAACTCATAGCAAAGTTTCACACGCATTTCGAGAGATGGGAAATATTTTCGTTAAAAAACGCAGTGCCATCGTGCACAAGTGGAGCACTATTCCAGAATTATCACCTAGAAGGTTGGCGAAACTAGAAACCTTTGGCGTGCAAGCGATGCGTATTGCGATCTGAAAATCCGGGAAGGCAAACCTGTCCCGAAATGGACAAAAAATAGAAGCGTCGGACCCCAAATTTGACAACTGAATTGGACGAACTGAACACCTCGAAGTCCAAAGTTTAACGAGCCAAAGAGAGATTGAAGGTGAAGACGTATAACATGCAGAAGCAGCCAAAAAGAAGCTCTACATAAGCAGCCAGCGTGAAATCACGAGCGTGGAAACTGTATGACACAGTTTTCGCCTAGAGAAAGTACTGGAAGTTGGACAGTACAGAATTTCCGGTATCGCAATATTACACGGTTCATGAAGATGATGATGTTGGCAAGGCGTACACCTCAGTTTTCTCTGAAAAATTTAACAAAAAGCGATGCAATTGGATCTTGCGGTAAATTTACGAAGCCGTAAAGATACTTACATCAATCAATCAAAACAGATATCAACGTCAATCGATGCTTAAAAAAATACCTGTTGTCGCTGATCCGTCAACATGATAATCCTGTAATATTCTGGCTCGACCTTGCCTCGTGTCATTACGCTAAGTTGACCATGGACTGATACAAATCGGAAAACGTAATAATTGTACCTAAGGACATGAATCTCCCAATTGCCCAGAAAAACATGGTCAGCTAGCTGATATAGCGGAAAAGTTCAAACGAGATTGGATAAGAGCGTCTAAAATCGTTGCCTTTCAATCTGTGCTGAACCTTATGACGAATGTTTGAGGAAAAGTTCGAGAACTTGCTTGTAAATGAAAAATTAATAAAAATCTTTTGTGAACTGTTGACAAATAATGTTGAGAAACTTTTATGTGAATTGAAGTTGACATAAATGAATATGCAATTTTTAATGAATTTAAGGTGTGCCCGTTCTTTCTGGGACGGTCTATTCACCAAAAGAACTGATGATTCTAAAAAATATATCAGGCATTCTTCTAAAATAATCACAATTATTTATTTATATCGTGATATTGGATCACCTCCCAAACGACTTACGGCACCTACAGTAAGGCAATTGTGACCATTTTATCCGATACACATCCCCATGTTAATTGCTGACGAAAGCATCTCTCTCAGCACGATGGGGTCAACATTCATGAGCGAGAAAATCTCGCTTGAAACAAACGCAAAACATTGAGCGCGAAAATCCCTCCAGGTGACGTTTCTCCCGTGTATCATAACAAAGTTGGTCGTACTCAGTAGAGAAGAGCCCCTCCATGTCCCCCTAAGAGAGCGGAAACCGTGAGTAAGTAAATTGAGTGGTGAAAAATGGCTCGACCCAGCATCGTCTCCGTCGTCCGTCACACGGCTATGGTGACCTGGAGCGCAAAGGTCCTCTACTAATTGAATTAACCTGGCTGAAAACAGCAATGCTTTACGTTGCTCGTACAACCGAAAGTTTCGATGAGAAAAATTAACAAATGACCTTTAAATTTTTTTTGAAATCGAAGTTGAAGTTTTGGTAAGGTAATTTTTCGAAGAATTCTAGGATTTCATGGGGAAAAAATATCTGAAAAGAAGTTATCCATAGTAGAGCAGAGTCTCATTGCGCAAAAGCTCATCTCTGGTGATGGGGAGCTTTGTCCTTCTCACTGAACTCAGTAAATCGTGCGGAGATGGAAAATCTGTGTTTGCTCACGTGTGATACTGCACAAACATCAGGCGGGATGACTTCGTTTTGAAGCAGTATGAGAGAGAATAAACAATGCTACCAAGTATTATAAAATGACACTACATCTAAGCATACATCGAGAGCATTGGAGAGAACAAGCACAAACTGCTACCAATTAAGGAAAAAAAAAAGCGAAAGAGCTACCAATGCTGAGGAAGAGATTTTCCAAGCGCTACCATGAAACTGAGTAATGGAGGGAGCGAATGCTTTTCGTCTGTCGGTGTTTGTGTGTTGTAAGTATGAGTCGTGTTGATTGGAGCCGCGTGAGTGTTTGCGTGTGAGGGAAAATAAGACAAATGGTAAAATTTTTTGGTGGAAAACTATATTCATCTTTCAAAATGTTCTGCTACTACTGGCTACGAGGTCATGCTATTTTTGCGCTACTAATGCATTACATGTTTGGAGCGGATCGCTGGCCCGGTGCTGCAGCTGCGGCGCCGTTACGCCGATGAGGGCTTCAGGCTGCTTTTGCGGGTTGTAACCACGGATGCTGCTGCTGTCGTTGCTGCAACAGGAATCGAATCCTGCGTCGTACGTTTTATCAGCTTCATGCAACACTTTTTCATTGTCCTTCCACAAGTTACAGTTCGGAACGCTGACTTTGGTTTTGAGGTCACTGACAGGGACTACTTTCGCGCGTGAAAAAACAGAATCTAGGTCAATAATAGGGTCACACGCGCGTACTCCAATTCACCACGCGACGTAAAGGTACACGAAAAAGGTTACTACAAAAAATTCCACACGGTCTGAGTTTTTCAACCCTTACGAGAATGAAAATACCGATTCACCTTCAACCTCTACGCAAACCAAACGGCAAACATGTTCTAGGAAACAACATGTGAAACGAAAACGGAACGAAACTTTGCCAGGAGTTTTCCGAAAACAACGAAATAAATGCGATTTCAGCACGCGAACTGCACACAACACTCTGACGTTTTCGACTTCGAGACACGAAACCCAAACGGCCTGCTACTCTCATTCACGTATGCTCTCGTCAACAAAGCGAAACTGACGGCCTAATTGAATTGGTTCCCGTTCCACCGATTCCATGCACACAGATCCATACGATTACGATACTTTTTTCGCTATCAATTTTTTCGCCGAACGAGCTTAAAATACAATTTTCCACGAACTTGTCAAACTCTTCTCCTGCTGATGGTTTGTTTTCGAAGGATGCCCTTTTTGTTGTTTTTGGAAGACTCGGAACTTTGAGACGGTGGTGGGGAGCTCTCAGAAATGGAGACTTCGCGCGTGCAAATTAGGACGGAAGTTCACCCCGCTCAACAGCGACGGACGGACGGACACATGGACGCGCGCGAGCGAGAAAAAATAGTTGCTTTCCTGTGTTCAGTCGATGGAACAACGTGTGCGAAAGGAATTGCTCGGTGGGCGGAAGGGTAGTTGAGAAATATAGAAGGAGAGTCTAACGAACGGCCACCTCGCTTGGTAGTAGTAGGAGGCGATGAGGCTATCTTCACCGAGGCCCTCCGTTTAAGTGTATGCTCTGGTATGTGGACATTTGCTCCGTTGTGGATAGATAGGCTTTTGCTCAGCAGCCTCTCTGGGAAAACAGAGTACGGAGCTGCAGCACGAAGGACAATCGGTCGTTGATTTTTTCGTTGAATGGGTCGCGTGAATAGCAAAGGAGACGCATGGTAGCTTGATACATGGAGCACGGTGACGTGAAAATCGAGAGTGGTAGGTTAAGGATCAGTAAAAAAAAGTCCCACTGGAAGATGGCCAATGACACGAAACGGAGAGACGAGAGAGAGTAGAGCAAGCTAAAGGACGCGAGAAATTACCGTTTGTTCTTCCGACTTCCTGGTATGTTGAACACAGTGGGTCAGATTTGATCGGTAGATACGAGATGATGAAGTAAAATGTTTCGGAATATTTTTAAACTTACAAATACATATACAATGAAATGGTTACAGGCTTTAATTTACCTGAATTATCCCATGAATTAATACCAAGTCCAGCATTCCATATGTGTCTTATACAACATAGAAAATTATGCGATTCTTTCAAACTACGTACCATTTAATTTTTCAAATGGTTAATCACAGGACTTGAATTCTTTAAGCGTACAGCATTCCTGTTAGAATGTCTAAGTAGGCTAAGTGAATTCAATAAATTTATGTAAATTTTGATATGTTCGCTCCTCCATGCATAAAAGATTTTCAATTGAGTTTCGAACAGCAGTTTGACTCATTTGAAGTATATATAGAAACTATTATTAAGAGAGTGAACTAGTTTAGTAGACTTGTCTAAAATGACATGTTTGTAACAGTTAAAAAGCCGTTCTATCAGCAGCACTACGCAGCGTTTTCTGGAGATTGATTATATTTAGCACGGTGACTGATACATTTTTTTCATCTGCATTAATAAACAGGATACAAGCATATTTATGTCAAAACATTTACTGCCTGTCCTCTGGAGTTCTTGAGTTTATTTAAGGGGGGATATACAGTTAGAATGAGAAAAAAAAACTCATTTTTGAAAAAAAAAAAAATTTCAAGGCGAAGTTTTTACTCAAATCAATCGAAACTTTTTTGCAATTGTAGGTGTATTCATGTAGTATACAAATATATTTTTTAATTTTTTTTTTCAACAAAATGGCGGCAGTTAGAGTGCGTTGAAAAAGTGTTTGTATTTTGCTTGTGCCGGCTCTTCTGGTCTCAGTTTTGATCTGAAACTTGCCAACTCAAAATATTTACATTAATAACATTTACAGTTAGAAGATGATTTTTTTTTTGTAACTTTATTAGAGTGGCTTTCAGCCTCCTGGGCTGGTTCCACTTAGTAGATGAAGTAAAGAGTAGAAAAAAAAATTGCACTTTTGGCGTAACTTTTTCTAAAAACGACACATTTTTTCCGCTATTTTATCACATTTTTCCGTATTCAATAATAAAATATTACAACAATTTTTAATTCATATAGAATATTATACTATAATAAAGAAATCGTATAAGTTTCAGCTTAATCGAATAATTAGTTTTTGAGTTATCACCGGCATAGACTCCGAAAGTGCTGTTCTGAGAAAAACGCGTTGAAAGTTTTAATTATCGGTCTGCGCGTGAATAAGACGTCTTAGAAAACCGATAAAAAGAAACACTTGGAGTTCGAATTTCAAAAAAAAAAGGTTTCAAGAGCGTATTCTACGGGAAATTTACTAACTTTTTATGCAACAAAAACAAATGAATTTTATGGTCATTCTAACTGTAATCCCCCCTTAACCAAGTGTAGAATAATGCCTAATGTTAAATTTCGAATACATTTCTTTCAGTGTAGATTTTGAATTATTTCACGGATCGCTGAAACGTTTCACTTATATGACAGCTGAAACTCTCCACATTATTTTATGGTACAATCCGTTTACATTTTTGTTACATTCAGTAAAATGGCGTCGAATTAAGTGGCAGTGCGCAAACGCATTTTGTACGAACGGCGGGAAAATCAATCCAAATTGATCGGTACGCGTCTACGATTTTACAGTTTAACTAAGTGTTTTCAACACTTGTTCGGTTTTATTTGTTGACGAAGTGATATAATTGATTGTTTGGTGTCGAACTGTTGATAGTATCGATGTATGCGCTGTACCATTTGCAGTTTCATCGTTTCACGATTGCTGTTGCTCACCTATTATCTTATGGCAAATTATCGTCACCATGGTTATTGTTTTGAGTAAATTCCGTCCTCGTTGTGCTGTTGTGGTTGTATTGCGTGTACATACTGTAAGGCGATTACGATAAACCCCGTGCGTAACGATGAGTGAAAACAAAAATTGCGCCAAGTGCGAGAAGCGATTACTGGTATAGAATTTGTCACATGCCGAGGATACTGCGGTGGCATGTTCCATATGACATGTTCGAATGTGTCACGGGCACTTTTAGACTATTTCACGCCGCATCGGAAAACTTGTTTTGGATGTGCGATAAATGTGCTGAGCTATTTGAAAATTAATAAGGCGGCTGATGAAAAATCTCCGTTGGTGTATCTCACTGAGGCAATCAGTAGCTTACATACGGAGATAAAGCTGTTGTCGCATAAGCCCGAACCGTGTATGCAATCAGGCAATGGCCCAAAATCGGACAAATTCGAGCTTCCAAACGACCTCGTGGACCTGATTTAGAACAAAAGGCGTTCGAATGTCAATCTGGTTCCAAGCATGTTGACCAGAATGCAGTGTCCGTTTCAATCACCGCTCAACCAGTGAACAAATTTGGGCTCTATTTGTCTCGAATACGTCCTGATGTCACCAACGAGGAAATTTTGGCATTGATTCGAGCAAACCTTGATTTGACTCAGGACCCAGAGGTTATCAAACTGGTGGCCAAAGGAAGGGATACAAGCAACATGACCTTCATCTCATTCAAAATTGGTTTGGACCCTTCCCTGTAGACAAACGCGCTTGACCCTTCGACTTGGCTGGAAGTCATAATGTTCCGTGAGTTTGAGGAACACTCAACTCAACAATTTTGGAAGATCTCCGCTATCTTTCTGACGCCTACAAGGGTACTCCATCGGTAGTTGTAATGCAGCGTTGATAATTTGCAAAGGAAAACGATTTGATGCTCCACGATATGACATTCAACCACCTGTTTTTACACCGGGAAGCACCGAATTTAGCGTAATGGAAGCTCTTGATACCCCCCCCCCCGCAGTCTTGCCATTCGTGTGGGTGTGGGGAGAGGGTCTTCCGAAACGCTACTGCAGGCAACATATTTCCACCGGTTTTGGACGCACCTTTACACGCATGGTTTTTAAGCCAAAGACCGGGACGTACGGAACTCAGCATTGTGGAAGTCCCCGAGCCCCCCCATCGTTGTCGAGCCATTCCCGCCAGCGACTTACAGCCGTCCCTGCCCTACGTATAAGTGTGGGGAAAGGGTCTTCCAAAACGCAACTACAGCCAAGTACGACTTTCTTACTAGCCCAAAATCAACTGATTCGCTCTCCGATTCCAGCTTATTTCAAGGAAGTTTGAAAACAGCACCTCAAGCAACAACTAGTGTTAGCCGAATGCTGGGACGCACCGAGAATAGTATTATGGAAGCCCTCGATCCCCCACCGTAGTCAAGCCATTCCCGCCAGCGATCTGCAGCCGTCCCGGGCCTACGTGTGGGAGTGAGGAGAGGGTCTTCCAAAACGCTTCTTAAGGAATGTATGACGCCATTATTTACCTCTGATAGGCTCATTACCAGAATGTTCGTGGTCTCCGAACGAAAATAGACGACTTTTTCTTAGCTGTCGTCGAGTCCAACTTCCAAAACCTGGCTTAATGATTAAATTCATTCCGCTCAACTATTTGGAGATCAGTTCACTGTTTTTCGGAATGATCGTAAGCGTAAATATAGCAAAAAATCTCGTGGTGGTGGCGTCTTGATAGCAGTTTCCAAAAGACTTCACAGTTGCCTGAATCCCACTCCTATTAATCCTTCGCTCGAACAGTTATGGGTCCAGATAACAACTCCACACAGTATCGGCGCCATGTACTTACCTCCTAATAGAAAATCTGATTTAAGCAGCATTGAGATCTATATCAGTTCGATTGGCACTGTTTTTTCCAATTTAGATCACAACGACTACGCTTTACTATTTGGCAATTATAACCAGTCTGGGTTTGTCTGGAATGCTCCCATGATTGGTCATTCCAAATTTGACGTTCTTCGTTTGCATATGCCACCCGTCTGCTGTGCTTTGATCGATGAATTTAGCTTTCATAATTTAACGCAAATGAATTCAACGTTAAATCGTAACTCGAGACTGCTTGATCTTGTGTTGGCAAATGAAGCTACCGTAATAGAATATGCTGTTGTCGAAGCCTCCGAACCTTTAATTAACCTCGACGCATCCTGCGCTGGAGATTACAATCAATCGATCAGTACCTATTACCTTCGATAACATCGTTAATCCACATGGCATGAATTTCCGTAGAACTGATTTTGCTGCTATGAGCCAATCTTTGTCTCAAGTCAATTGGCTCGTGCTCCACTTTCTCTTGACTTGTGCTCCACTTTCGATGAAGCGGTTGATTTTTTTGACGAGGTAGTGTATCGGGCTATATCAGATTTTGTTCCGCTGAGGAGACCTGCTCGTAAACCTCCTTGGTCTAATGCTCATTTACGATACCTGAAACGTATGAGACTGAAGGCTCTTTGTAAGTACTGCAAAACCCGAAATCTATTCACCAAGCGAATTTTCTCGACAACTAGTACCCATTACCGATTGTACACAATCGTCTTCTTTTTAAGAATTATTCAAAACGAATCCACTCCAATCTTCGGCGCAACCCAAAGTTGTGCTGGTCATTTGTGAACACAAAAAGAAATGGCGACAGAATCGCCAGCACACCAGTGGACAAATGTGATCTCCTTTCTGAGCACTTCAAAAGTGTATCCAATAACACCATGCCGGCACTGCAGCGAGTCAGCGAAGCACTCAGAGATACTGCCAGAGACGCGTTCGACTTCAATATTCCTACGATTACATTGGACCTCGTTGGATCCGCACTCCGGAAGCTGAAACTCTCAAACGTGGCAGGACGTGACGGAATTCCTTCATGTGTACTAAAGAATTTCTCTGCAGTGTTTACGATTCCTCTTTTGAAGATTTTCAATATCTCGTTAGGCCAACCAAAATATCCAACACGTTGGAAATCTTCGTTCATGTTCCCGATTTTCAAGAAAGGAGATTAACAAAATGCCGAAAATTATCGAGGAATCACATCGCTCTGTGCCTGCTCAAAAGTCTTCGAGATCATCGTCAACGACTTCTTGTTTGTTAGTTGCAGACACTACATCTCTCCTGAACAACATGGATTTCAACCCAGAAGATCGACCAACCTTTCACCTTTCGTTTTCTCGTTTCTCCGGAATATGGAAACTGGATCTCAAGTCGACGTTGTTTACACAGATCTCAAGGCTGCTTTTGACCGGTTCCATCATGTTATACATTTGGCTAAGTTAGGTAAACTTGACGTTTCAAATAACATAGTTCGTTGGTTGAAATCTTACATTATGGACAGGATACTCTGTGTGAAGATCGGCTCAGCTCAACCGAGCTACTTCACTAATATATGTCGGGCGTACCTCAAGGCAGCAACTTGGGACCACTGCTGTTCTCAATTTTCATCAACGAGGTTGGACTGATACTTCCACCTAACTGCAGGTCGTTGCATACAAACGATGTGAAATTTAATGTGGTTTTGCGATGCTTCGATGATTGCTTACGACTACAGCACTTGATCAGGAGCAACCATTCATCTGCCGTACTAACTAGGAAAAACGGCTCCAATGCGCCAGAACCCACATAACCAAGCCCCTGGATTTCTGGAAACGTGTTGTGTGGTCGGACGAATCTAAGTTTGACCTTGTTTAACAAAAACAACGGCGGCAAAGAGTATGTGATAGAAGTGATGAAAGACAGCAGGATACGCAATTCTGGCCAACCATGAGACACGGTGGAGTAGTATTAAACGCTCACTTTTTTCCGATCCTTTCGCATCAATTCCTTAGAATGGCCGCCTCAAAGCCCTGACTTGAACCCAATCGATAATTTTTGGGCAGTTGTCGATAGTAAAGTGGAAAAAAACAAACGTATCATGTGGCGTTGGAGAAGGCTCGGAACGACCTGGATCACTGTTACCTCAGAAACTTGGTGGAAATTATGCCAAAACGGCTACAGGTGAGCACCATGGTGAAAGGTGGTCATACTGATTGATAAGGTAGGCACCTACTCCTCACGGGGAGTTGTGGCAAAAGTGTGTGTGTGTTTGATTCGAAATACTGCTTGACAAAAAGCACTACGCTCAATTCCAAACTACTTCTATTCAATTCCACAACCTGCCGAACGCTATCGGTCTATCGAGACTTACTCTTCACTTCTTTGATTCTAGCAGGAATTACTGTACATACTGGAATCTCATGATGTTGGGAAGATATTTCCAAATTCATTATACATTTTTTATTAGAGCCTGGAATACTGGAATCCTTGTAGTAGAGCACTATTCCAGGATTATCACTAAGAAAATTTGCGAAACGTTGGAAAACGTTGGTGTGAAAGTATTGTGATACGGAAGTTCGGGGAGGAGTATTTTTTTCCACAAATAAAATAAGGAACGTCAAACCCTAAATTGGACAACTAAATCGGACGAGCGTTTTCTAAGGCAAAAGGGGCCTCAGTTCGCGATATGACCTAAAAGTTAAACACCTCGAAGTCCAACGTCCAACGAGCCAAAGGGAGATTTCAGTGAAGACGTACAAGAAGCAGAAGCAGCCAAAAAGAAGCGCTATACGAGCAGCCAGCTATTTGTGTTGCTTGTTTGTGCAATATTTGTGTTGTTTGTAATATTATTAGAATAACGCACTGAAAATGCTTAATTAAAGCTGTTTACAAATCGATAAGAGTCCGAATTTTCAAAGCGTTTTATCATCCTCGCTCCTGCATCAGGACTATAGTGTCCTCACTCTGGTGTTGAATCATTTTCATCCAAATTCTGCAGGCCATCTGTAGAAATTTGTAAACAACTTTAACCAAGCAATTTCAGTGCGTTATTCTAATAACATATCAAGCAATAAAAATGCAGATATCAGACAGCTAACATAACGATAGCTTTGCGTAAGCTATTTTACAACATCAATGCATTCCGACAGCCAATGTACAGACAGAATCGTAAATCGTAATTAGTTCATATTTCAATGCTTATTGGTTGCCTAGGAACATTCAAGTTTATATTGGGCAAATAATAAAACCGGTCCAATACGTTCGATATAGGTTAGAGGATAAAGACGCGGTATAAAAACACGTCGACCACGAAGCAGCGAGTTCGAATCTCATCCTAGGAAATATAAAAACTTCAGCAAATTTGAGTTTCCAATTTCATATGAAAAATAGGGGGTATAAACAGAATGCAAACGTCCATCATCATCAGTACAGGAGAAGAAAAAAATATTATAAAAAAATTAATTAGCGCATTCCACGCAATAAAATCATAATAAGTAATGTAAGTCAAACCAAACATCCATGTGTATTTTTTGACAGGATAAATAAAATATCCATGAGAAGTGAAAATGATTTTATCCCAGTGTTACCTCTATTACTCCTATGCCAGCAGAATTTTGTTTGCTGCAATGAATGAAATCGACTTGCGGGTGCGGGTCAAAAATCTGCTGTCACTGTTGTTTTGATTATCAATAGGTAAGCAGGAATGTCATTAGACGAAATCTGAATATCATGTCTTGTATTGATTTTTTTTATGATTAAGAGATTTTGAATCATAATACAAACATGGAATAACCAGGGCCGTCTCGAATGAACTAAAACGTCTACAGCAGACGTACACTTTAAAGAGGCGGTAATAAAATGAATGAATCAGGGCCGTCATCGCCAGCAATGTTGAGCAAGAATATCCTGGACTTGGCTGCCCTTGATTTTTTTCCAATCTCAACGGGTAATTTATATTCATTCCTGACATTTCGAAATTCGTAGTAAAAATGAATTTGTTTACATAAATCATTTGATTTTTGCATCGAACTCATAGATAGTCAATGTTAAGTTGCCTGAAAGTCCACGCTTTTGAACCTAACGAGCGTGACTTTTATCAAGACCGACACAACGCCCAGTTTATTGCAAATCTATGACTTTTGTTATAATTTACAAATTTATTACGGAATGATATTTTTATCGCCGGTCGCTGTATGTAGGGTGGAGTGATACATCGGCAATGGACCAATTCTTGTCAATAATCGTTATTAGTCAGCCGGATTCAAACCAATCTACTTGATTTAAGAACATCATTAGTTTATTTGTGATTCTTTCCATGTTCAATATATCAAGTCACTTGATTTGAATACATCTGAGTAATTGAGATGATTGATGGAATTGCGAGATGTTCGATAATTGATGGGAATTTAATTTTCAATGACCTGGAGATCGAAGTAAGCCACGCTAAAAATCTGACGGGTTAATTTTTTCTGCAGCGTTTTTTCTATCTAGAAAATACATATATTTATATTGATTTTAAATGAATCAATAGTCTGTGCAACAGTGAAGACTGCAGGTTATTTGCTTACCAATGCATTTTAACGTTAAATTCGGTTAATTTTTCGATTAAATTTCTCCGTAACGTTTGCGATTGATCTGAAAAAAGTTCCGTGGAGCCATTAGTGAGTGAACGTTTACTACAGAAAAAAGTTAGCAGTTGCTAGCGCACGGGTACCGTTTTGAAGTGGAAAAGTATGCAGAAGTGTTGAAGGCCACCAAGAATCCTGTGTAATTTCCATCGTTAGTCGGAAGTGCATGCGCTGCTACCCAACCAACAGAGGTCAAAGTATGCTCTCGAGTTTCATCGTAGTAACCAGCTGGGGTGCTCAAAAGTCCAAAATCACAACCTGCTCTTAAAGGCGGCCGAAGCAGCGGAAGCCAGCAAACGGCGTAACAAATTCAACAGCCGCAAACCGAACCCTATCAGATTGGCAGAAGTGAAAAAAAAAAGAAAAAGCTGAAAATGTCCTGTCAATAGGAAATATGAGGGATGGATGGACCGGCGATTAGGTCAGTGTTGAAGGTGGTTCATGTATACTGTAATGCCATCTCGGCAATGGAACTGGTCCTGGTTGAAACTGGTTTTCGACGAGAAGTTTGCTGAACATCGGTGATACCGGGTATCCGGAGTGTCCGGAGAGATTTTCCCGAGTCCCAGAGTGATGCCAACAGTAGACATTTGAGAGGTGGTAAGTGCTCTTAAAAACGCGGAGCGAAACGGGTAATTGTTATCCCCTGAATTATATGAACTGTACTATATGATCACATCACTTATCAAGGTGAATCCTGATCCATCGAGCCCTACCCTACTAACATAGAAAACCCTCCTGTGACCTTTGTGGGGATGCAGAGGTAAACACGGTCCCTAAACAGCAAAGGTCACACTAACTTTCCTTCCCTATTCCCACCTGATTGCAAGGACGTGGCCGGCGCCGTTATTGATTATTAAAGAAATTGAGTCACTGAAACGTGTACAGTGAGAATGGTAGGTTACTCTCAGCCCCATTCGGTTGATTCATTGTGCAATATCACTGATTCTGATCAATCACGGAGTAGCAACCATTGATACGTGCAGTCAGTCAAGCTAAGCTAAGCTAAGGAATTTAATTTTCAATGACCTGGAAATTAAACGTTAATTTAATAAACAACGTAGGTCCACAAACCACATATTTTATATTTACGCTCGAAACTCAGGATGTTTAGTACAAAGGCTTGCAAATCACTATAAAATGAATAATTCAGAGCATTTTATGACATTAATAATGTGTAATTGTATTAAGGAATAATTTTGCAACCATTAGAATAAATCATGCCTTCCTCAGTTCGATGTGAATGTTACATAGGTTACTTTACACATAAATGAGAAGATGTAAACATGCAAGCTATTTAAAATTATTGGTTCTGAATCTGGAAATCTCATCAGTCACAGAAAAACGCGTTGGATTGAAACTCATTTCGGATCTATTAGAAATCAAATATGTGCTCAAATTTCCATTATGATTTATCAGTCACTGAGCATCTAATGGTTTTTTTTTTCGAAAAAAATGACTTCTATTCTTTGCAATATGTTAAAATTTATCTTGTGATTCTTGGAAAATCAGACAAATGCCAATGATCAAACCATATATCCAATCACATCCAATTCACCCGTTTCAACAAGTTAATGCCCTCCGTTCTTCTTAACCCATTGCGTATCTCACTATGACATCATCGCGTGAAGCTGTGTGAACTGCAAAATGAGAGAGTCAAACCGAATCGATCGGAACTGGAGAGAACGTCAATAAAGCACATCGTTGAGAGCCGCGAGCTTCGCCTTGCTTGCCACCCACAAGTACGATTTCCACGTTTTTTGTTGTTGCGGAAAGTTGCTTCACGAACACCATCGAACCAAAGTGTGCCATGTGTACTACGAGAGAGAGGATGACAGATGGAATGCAATGGAAGAACTCGTTTGCTCACCTGTCACATTTTCTTTTGGTTAGTGTTGTCAGTTTTGGTTATGAGTTTATAGGTGGCGATTATCCGCTAGTGGTGCTAATGGTAATCGTTCTCTGGGTGCTACCAACAAAACCAGATCGAATGAGCTGATGACGAGTTGCCTACATTGCTGCCACTCTGCTGGAAGAGAATTGTGATCGATTTTAGATGGTTGCTAGGCTACATTCCCTAGTTCACAATTTCATCTATCACAGAACATCCAAGGTGCACACCAATGTTCCCCTCTCTCTCTCGCTCTGTGTGTGTCTTTCACGGAAGCGGTGGCCTTCAACTGGGCTGAGGGTTGTTCATTTTGTCATATTTCTTTTTTGGGAGCAATGCTTATTGATTCGGAGTACGATGGGATTAGTTTCTTGTTTTTTTTTTCATGGAAATGAGCGTGACTCACAGACGTGAATCCCGTATCGTATCTCATTCAAGGAAGGTAACGTCTTGCTAGTTCGACTCCATTCGGATATGCCACCCACTTTGCATAGATGTATACAAACAACGAGTTTGAGATGGGCTATAAATAAGACTGGGAGCGAGTGATGTCATGGGACGGGAAGCAAGTGACAATGGGAAAAGTTTTTCCTAGCACTGAAAAGCATCGGGGACGAAAACATAATCATCCCATCCCACCCAGTCGTTCGGAAAGCAGCGCACCGCACATTCAGCCGTTTGATGTGTGTTTGTTTGTGCTTTGAAAACTATTTTAGTACGGATGAAATTGTTTCCGTATCCTGTTGTTTGGTGGGGTGATGGAAATAGCTTTTCATCGGTTGGCGTCGCCGTTGACGTCTTTTCCGCCATAATGCGTTGTTCATAATCATCGTCAAAACGATCTCCGTTTCAGAATAGGCTAGTTAGGGATTGAAGCCATCGTCATGATCCGCCTATTCGGTTCAAGTGCAGCAACTAGCATTTTTTTTTCATGCTTTGTACCACTCGTACGAATAGTAGGGAATCCTATGAAAATGGTTTAATTGCTGAGTGGTGGTAAGCATTTCAAGTTGAGAGGATAAGTGCATGTTGTGTGGAGTCGTTCTGGAGTGAACGGATAATTTTCATGCTATTTGAAACAATGTGTTGAGATGATAAACTCAGCTCAGGTCTGATAGAATGATTTGAAGCCTGGCTTTTGTTTGAGGTGGAGAATGGTATGTTAAGCTGTGGCAAATAATGCTGTTCGCATTTTATGCACATTGTTGAATTCCTGTACGATGCATGGTTGGGATGGAAAATTTCTATTATTTTTGCGGTTATGTTTGCTATGGATTACGACGGAAATGAATCAGATCATATTTAGAACTTCGGTATAAATCGTTCTAGTGCTATCGACATACCTCAGCAATGACGAGTGGTATTATTTTTTCATCTTCAATCACATTCGGGGAAATATTATTCTCTAATCGGATTTGTCAGATTCCTGTTTAAGTCATTATGATTTGAATAAAGGTTAAATTTGAGGTTGAAATTTTTCAAATATTTTAGTATATCTATATATCTATGTAGGGTATGTGTCCCTTGACTCAGCCTATTATGCAACCATCGATCACATTTTCTATTATAAATCATATAGTTTTTAAGCTGTAAGCGAGGTTCAACTAGTTATACACTTGCAAAGATAAATTTGATAAGAAATTTGGTAGTTTGTATCACGAAAAGTTACACAATTCTTTTAATAAAGTCAGATACATTCGAGGGATGTGGATTTAATGTCGGTCTATAGGCACCAAATTGGGTCTATTCATGGATGCAAGTTCGTCTCATTCGATGGATTTACTACTGAAGGCAGTCTTTGTTCGGTTTTTTTTTTTCTAATTTTATGAATTAAGGCATTGTAAGCTGTACTCGATTTACTTGATACAACATTTCACATAACACACTAAAGTAAAACTGCCTCGAAACACTTAAGCGATGTTCATATACGATTAATCAACCATTCAATAATGAAAACATTATAATTCACTATACAATGATTTTGTCTCTTCGATTTGTGTTTAGATGAGCCACTTAAATATAAACAACCGCAAATTCATGCATTTCCAATTGAAATTTTCCAATAACAACCTTTTTACTACGTTATTGATACAACAGGCCATAATTGGGAACACCCAAAAAAATATGTCCCCAACATTGGGTCTACGATTTTCTTGTAAAATCATTGTTATTTTACCTATGTGAACAGTTAGTTTGTAACGTGTAACTATTTTCTGCACATCCAGACTGCATTACTTGCTTTATCGATTCAATTAGGCCAAATTTAGATCACTTGAAGATCGTGCAGATCATTGGTTCAACTTAACCAGTGAAATCAAGATGCCCCAAAAGTTCAAGAAATCGAAAATTATGCGGAAGTGAACAACTTGATATTGATTAATATTGTCTCAATTGCTTCGGATTACATCGGTCATTCTAATAACAACATGATTTTGTTGATTATCGCTTAGTTAATGACACATTTGGCACATAGGCCGAATGAAGGAGCTAGGCTAACATTACATCCCCGTACCCTATATGAAAATGGATTTCTGTCTGTCTGTCTGTCTAACCCTTATAGACTCGGAAACTAAAGAAGCGATTGGCGTGAAAATTTGTATGCAAGCTTTTCTGGGGCAGGAAAAGGTTCTTATGATAGTTTGAGACCCCTCCTCTTTAAAAAGGGGGCTTCCATTCAAATGAAACACAAGTTTATGTATAACTCAAGAACTGATCAAGCAAATGGAACAAAATTTGTCATGTGTGGGTCTTTGAAAGCAAACAATGTTTCTATAGTAGTTCGAGACACCTCCCCATTCTGAAAAGGTGAGCTTCCATACAAATGAAACACTTATGCATAACTCGAGATCTAATGAAGCAAATGGAACATTTGGCATGTGAAGGTTTTTGACGGCTAAAAATATTTCTAAGGTGACTCAAGACCTTTCCTATTTCTGAAAGGAGGGGCTTCCATACAAATGAAACACAAATTTTTGCATAACTCGAGAACTAATCAAGCAAATTTGGCATGTGGAGGTTTTTGAGACAAGAAATGTTTTGATGGTGGTTTGAGACATTTCTCCTTTTCTAAATAACTCGAGTACGAATCAAGCAAGTGGAACCACATTTTACATGTGGAGGTTTTTGAAATCCCAAAATGTTTATATGCTAGTTCGAGACCCCTCCATTTTCTGAAAGGTGGGGCTCCCATCCAAATGAAACAGAAATTTCTGCAAAACTTGAGAATCAATCAATTAAATGGAACTAAATTTGATATGAGGTGATTTTTGAAGGCAAAAATTGTTTCTATGGTAGTTTGAGACCCCTCTATTATCTGAAGGGGGGGTCTCTCATACAAATAAAACACAAATTTTTGTTTAACTATTCAAGCAAATGAAACCAGATTTAGGATGTCGGGGTTTTTGGAGGCAGGATTTTTTCCGATGGTAGTTCAATACTCCCCCCCTTTCTGGAAAGTGGGACTCACATACAAATGAAACAGAAATCTCTGCATTACTCGAGAACTATTCAAGCAAATGGAACGAAAGCCTAATCAGGTGAATTTGGTGGTAGCTGAATGGTATTTGTTTTGTTTTCGGCAAAATGTTCACGGATATTGATGAAAAAAGTAGGCTGTGCTTTGCAGCGCAGTGGACATTTTTTTTCAGGAGTTGGTTTCGTGCTCATTAGTACGTGTTCTAAAAGTTCATAATTAATTTTGATTTTTTTTTGCGAGTGATTTGAAAATTTAGTAGCAAAAATTGAGAAAAGCGCCTTGTGAACTAGGAGTATAAACTGTGACTCGTGGAAGCTATGAATTATTAGTGCGCTTGTGCAAATAGTTTCGTTGAGAATGTCGAGGATATTTCCATTGGAGGCGGATGTCGCTCGAATTCTGAGGTCGACGATAAAATGTTCGAACAGTGGCAAAGTTATACAAATTTATATTTAGATCATTTAGAGGAGCGCTATGCAGTCCAGTGTTGGGTGGAAGTGTTTCTTGTGGTTTTCTGAGTAACATGTTCCGGGGTATTAAAATATTACAGGCTTAAAGGGATTTTTATGTTCTGTCCGTGCAATGTCGGATCTCATTCGAAAGGGACATGAAGAAATCTTTTCTGGAGAAGTGATCAGTGATAAAAAATTAAGTCTAACGACTAAAGAAAACTACGAAAAAAGAGTTTGTTCACAGCACTATTTGTTATGCAAAAGGAGTTGTATTTGGGTTGTGTGCTCGTTTTATTCAAACAGCCACTACTTATCACCGTGGTTGTATTGACAGTGTACAGTTTTTTCATTTCCACTTTTGGATTGCATTCGGTAGAGGCTCCCCCTCAGGAAAACGGAGAAAAATGCGCAGCACTAGAGTGACTTCTGCTTTGTGACCGAACTATAAGGTAGCTTAGTTAGAGAATTGCGAGTGAAAAACAATAAATTTGATTGTGTTCATAATAGTCGTCAAGAGGATTAAGAAATGCTGGCTGAGAACAGAGAGCAAGTTGTAAAGATAATACAAGAAATTTATGAACTAGCAGAATCAGACGACTCATATATTTAAGTATTAACATAAAAAGGTATGAGAACAATGAAACAATTGAAGTGGTTCTTAATCGTTTTTAAATTTAACACAAACCTTTTTTTTTTTTTTTTTTCAAATTCATGGTTTTGTAATCAATGACTTAACCGGCAAATTTCTCGGAAGTTTGAGATGATTTCTTTAAACTAAAAATTCTATCTTACATAAAGAATGTGCATTTTTCTGGCAGTCTGCTTGATATATTTATGTGAGACTTTGTTCGAGCAAAATTGACGTCGATACCCTTTGTTAATAAAATTAAATTTGCCCTTTTTCGCTTGAAAACTTGACTTTTTATCCGAGGCCTGGAGGGCCAAGTATCATATACCATTCGACTCAATTAGATAAACTGAGCACATATGTGCTTAAAAACCGGATTGTACGTGTGTGTATGTGTTTTTTTTTATTGCAGCAAGGAGTTTAAAAATCTTCTGAAGACTTGCCTGTAGTGATGTGTTGTTCTGCTCATGCCAGTGTATAACAGATTTGGCGCTGTGTGGGATTCACTATCGTGCCTACCCACTCTCCTGGGTGCCCCTTCACCTGAAGTCCCCTCCGGAACCACCCGGCGGTATTACTTCAAAGGAGATGTGTTATATGCTATGTGCACCACTTCATGCTTAGCCCTTTGGCTCCTATTAGTAGCTATTTACTTCTTTATCGAAGGGCGACATAGCTTGATGTCACTTAACTTGTCAACAAATTGCCCAGCATGCCAAGCCCATTGGCTCCAGTAAGTTGTATTACTTATTGTCTAGCATTTAGCGGCCCATCATGTGGTCATTTAGTGGCCCGCCATTCATCAACCAAACATGAAGCCAGTAGGCTCCCAGCTTTGTCGCACTCAACTCAGGTAGTCCCGTCGGTGGATCAGCCCTACTCAGACGGAAGATTTTCCAATGAAGGAACTTCTCCTGATGTCGACCGTGAGCCATTTAGCCTTCCAGCTCATCGCGTTCTACTCCGACAAAGAGTTCCCCGGCAGCGGATCTACCCTTCTCCGACGAAGAGTTCCGGCGGTGGAAGATCTTCCGTAACAGAGAGAGAGTATATTAGTGTGCTAGCTGTGCTTTGTTTCGCGCCTTCGATTTTACAATTTAAGTTGTGTTTTCGACACTTGTTCGATTTTATTTGTTGACGAAGTGATATAATTGATTGTTTAGTGTCGAACTGTTGATAGCATCGATCATTGTATGTGCCGTACCATTCGCAATTTGCAGTTTCATCGTTTCGTCGTTTTCATTCGTTTGCCTTTTATCTTCTGGCAAATAATCGTCACCATTGTTATTGTTTGGAGTAAATTTCCGTCCCCGTTGTGCTGTTGTGGCTGTATTGCGTGTACATACTTTAAGGCGATTACGATAAACCACGTGTGTAGCGATGAGTGAAATCAAAAATTGCGCCAAGTGCGATGAAGCGATTACTGGCATAGAATTTGTCACATGCCGAGGATACTGCGGTGGCAGTTCCATATGACATGTTCAAATGTGTCACGGGCACTTTTAGGCTATTTCACGCCGCATCGCAAAAACTTGTTTTGGATGTGCGATAAATGTGCTGAGCTATTTGAAAATTCACATCTCCGTTCTATTACTAAGGCGGCTGATGAAAAATCTCCGTTGGTGTATCTCACTGAGGCAATCAGTAGTTTACATACGGAGATAAAGATGTTATCGCATAATGGCCCCAAATCGGACAAACTCGAGCTGCCAAACGACCTCGTGGACCTGATTTAGAGCAAAAGGCGTTCGAATGTCAATCTGGTTCCAAGCATGTTGACCAGAATACAGTATCCGTTTCAATCACCGCTCAACCAGTGAACAAATTTTGGCTCTATTTGTCTCGAATACGTCCTGATGTCACCAACGAGGAAATTTTGGCATTGATTCGAGCAAACCTCGATTTGACCCAAGACCCAGAGGTTATCAAACTGGTGGCCAAAGGAGAGATACAAGCAACATGACCTTCATCTCCTTCAAAATTGGTTTGGACCCTTCACTGAAGACAAACGCGCTTGACCCTTCGACTTGGCCGGAAGGCATAATGTTCCGTGAGTTTGAGGAATATTCAACTCAAAAATTTCGGAAGCCCTCCGCTATATTTCTGACGCCAACAACGGGTACTCCACCGGTAGTTGCGATGCAGCGTTAATAATTTGCAAAGGAAAACGATTTGATGCTCCACGTTATGACATTCAACCACTTGTTTTTACACCGGGACGCACCGAATTTAGTGTAATGGAAGCTCTCGATCCCCCACCGTAGTCGTGCCATTCCAGCCAGCGACCTGCAGCCGTCCCGGCCCTACGTGTGGGTGTGGGAGAGGGTCTTCCAAAACGCTTCTGCAGGCAAGTACGATTTTGCTGTTAGCCCGACAACACCTGATTCGCTTTCCGATTCCAGCATATTTCTACCGGTTTTGGATGCACCTTCACACGCATGGTTTTTAAGCCAAACACTGGGACGCACGGAACTCAGCACTATGGAAGCCCTTGAGCCCCCATCGTAGTCGAGCCATTCCCGCCAGCGACCTGCAGCCGTCCCGGCCCTACGTATGGGTGTGGGGAAAGGGTCTTCCAAAACGCAACTATAGGCAAGTACAACTTTCCTACAAGCTCGACAAGACCTGATTCGCTCTCCGATTCCAGCTTATTTCAAGGAAGTTTGAAAACAGCACCTCAAGAAACAACTAGTGTTAGCCGAATACCGGGACGCACCGAGAATAGTATTGTGGAAGCCCTCGATCCCCTCACCGTAGTCGAGCCATTCCCGCCAGCGATCTGCAATAAAATAGTGAACAGCGGTATCGACGATAAGTTGAGTGTATTCTATCAGAACGTACGAGGTTTACGGACAAAAATTGATGACGTTTTTCTCGCTACCTCTGAATCACAGTATGATGTCATCGTATTTACTGAGACATGGTTAAATGAGCAAATATTTTCATCGCAATTATTTGGCAATGCCTATACCGTCTTCAGAAACGACCGCAGCCAAACAAACAGCCAAAAGTCTCGTGGCGGTGGTGTACTGATTGCTGTATCAGCCGATCTGAATTGCTGCATTGATCCAACTCCTGTCAATGTTTCACTCGAGCAGCTTTGGGTAAAGCTGAAATTACCTAACTGTTCCGTTAGCATCGGAGTTATATATCTTCCACCTAACCGAAAAGCTGATTTAAGCAGCATAGCAAACCATATTGATTCTATTGGAGCAGTTATCTCGAACGTTGGGGCCAACGATCACTTTCTTCTTCTTGGTGATTACAATCAGTCTGGCCTAATTTGGGACTCTTCGAGGAACGGTCATCCTACTGTAGATGCCTTGCAGTCGCACATCTCTGTTGCTTGTGCTGCGTTACTTGATGGCTTCAGTTTTTATAACTTAACTCAAATCAACACAATCAGCAACCGAAACGGTCGCTATTTGGATTTAGCTTTGGCATGTGAGATGCACGTTATCTGCTGCTGCGGAACCTTTATCACTTCTCGACGCCGATCATCCTCCATTTATAGTCGAAGTCAACGTATCTCGAGGTATCGATTTTGAAGATGTTTTTGATGAACCGAGTTTTGATTTCTGCAGAGCAGATTTTGAAGGAATGCTAGAAGCACTTTTTTGTACGGACTGGTCCAATTTGGAATCCATGGAAAATGTTGATGACGCTGTTGGTTGTTTCCACTCGCATAATGCATACCATTATCGCTGATTATGTCCCTATGCGGAGACCTAATCAAAAACCGGCTTGGGGAATACACACCTGCGACATTTAAAGCGTATGAGATCGAGAGCACTTCGAAATTACTGTAGAGTTCGTTGCCCACTCGCTAAGCAGGCTTTCAATCGAGCAAGTAGCAGATATCGGACTTACAACTGCTTCTTGTACAAACGTTATACTCTACGTATGCAAGAGAAACTTAGAAAAAATCCTAAAAGTTTCTGGAAATTCGTGAACTCCAAACGTAAGGATAATGGATTACCAGTTGAGATGTTTCTACGTAACGATCTCGCCAGTACTGCATCCGATAAGTGCAATCTGTTTGCTGAACACTTCAAGTCTGCTTTCAATGACACCACGTCATCTCCTGCTCAAGTCGAAAATGCATGTATAGAAACACCGCGTGATGTCTGCTCACTAGGAAATGTCCAGGTCACTCCTCAGAACGTTGAAGCTGCCATCAACAAACTGAAATATTCCTCCTCACCTAGCCATGATGGTATCCCTTCATGCATTTTGAAGAGATGTTGTGATGCTCTGACTCATCCTTTGACACTGTTGTTCAACACCTCTTTGCAGCAGCAAAGATTTCCCTCTAGCTGGAAATTCTCCATCATGTTCCCTGTGCATAAAAAAGGTGATAAACGAAACATCGAGAATTATCGTGGAATAACGTCGCTGTGCACCTGCTCCAAGGTGTTTGAAATCATCATTAATGATATGCTGTTTGCTTCCTGTAAGAACCACATTTCCTTGGATCAACATGGTTTTTATCCCAAGAGATCAACATCTACGAATCTCGTCCAATTTACTTCTTTCTGCGTGCGCGCAATGGATCATGGAACACAAGTGGACGTTGTATATACCGACCTGAAATCTGCTTTTGATCGTGTTGATCATGAGATTTTGCTCAAACGACTGGATAGATTAGGTATCGCATCATCATTGACCAGCTGGTTCAGATCATATCTAGCAGATCGGAAACTGATTGTTAAGATTGGAAATAAATCCTCTGAACCGTTTACTAATTTATCAGGTGTGCCACAAGGAAGCAACCTGGGGCCTCTACTGTTTAACATTTTCATCAATGAACTCTCTTCAGTGCTGCCACCAGCTTGCCGATTATTTTATGCTGACGACGTAAAAATTTATATGGTTGTGACAAACGTTCAAGACTGCCTTACACTACAACATTATGTGAACTGTTTTGCTGAATGGTGTTCTAGAAACATGCTTACACTAAGCATTCACAAGTGCAACGTCATCTCGTTCCACAGAAAACATGAGCCTATTGTTTTTGATTACATCATCGACGGTCAGCCTTTAGAACATGTTCGTCAAGTACGGGATTTGGGAGTTATCCTTGACCCAGCTCTTACCTTTCGATCACACTATGACGATATTATCTCCAGATCAAACCGACAGCTGGGATTCATCTTCAAAATAGCAAATGAATTTCGTGACCCCCTATGCTTTCGATCCCTTTATTGTGCTCTTGTGCGGTCGATCCTGGAATCCAATGCTGTGGTTTGGTGTCCCTATCAATCGATCTGGATTGCTAGGATTGAATCAATCCAACGGAAATTCGTCAGGTATGCTCTGCGGGATCTCCCATGGCAAAATCCGCTCAATTTACCGCACTACGAGGACCGATGCAGATTGCTAGGCATAGAAACCTTGGAAAAAGGAGAAGTACTGCGCAATCTGTTTTTGTAGCCAAGATTCTTTTTGGCGATATGGACTCACCGAGGATCCTTGAGCAGCTGAATATATACGCCCCAGAACGAATACTTCGCCAACGTGATTTCTTGATGCTTGAATCTCGCAATGCTTTGTATGGTCAGCACGATCCCATCCGCTTTATGTCAGCTACGTTCAACCAGGTGTACTTGCTGTTCGACTTCAATGCATCTGTTGAAACATTTAAGCGAAGACTTTCGGAATTTTTGGCGGATGTTCGACGAGGACTTGACGAGACCTGACTTATGTGCTGAGGATAATTACTTTTATTACTAGACCACGAATTAGAATTTTCATGTTATTAATTTATTTTGTGTTATGTATACTTTTAAGAAGTTTTGTGTTCTCCATGTATATGTAATAAGAAGATATGGGGTTTTTGCGCCTTGCTCACAGGCTTTTCCCCTTCAATATTTAATATTCATTAAGACGGATAGTCAGATGAAGTATAATAATAATAAATAAATAAATAAATAAAATTGCAATAAATAAAAAAAAATTGTAACTGATGCACTCCAGGCAGGTGCCGAGGTCGGTCCTGTGATTCTGGGTGGAGGGTAATTTCCAGTGCACAGGCGCCCCGGAAACCACTGGACGGAGCTACTTCGAGATCTACTCAATCCCCGGTTGCGGACCTAGTCTGATCCTAGACCCCTGCTGCTTTCTCACAGGCATAAATGACATGGCTATTAAAATTGAGCAGATCGTCGATCATTACAAGGAGATGTTTCAAATCATGCTTTGATGCTATAGCGTGTTCACTGACTTTTATTTCAGCTGTCTGCATCACTTTACAATTGCTGATGAGCACCAGTTTTTTTATGAGCTATGGTCAGCTTCTTCTAGTGCATCAAATTTTCGACAGCATCCAATGTTTACTCCATCCTCGCCTTCCTGGCCGTACGGTGTCGGTGGCCAGACCATTGGCTTGTGCTGTGGGAACAATCCGTCGACGATTATCTTCAACTTTTCTTGTCACGTACTGCTGGGCCTCTGATTTTGGCCATCGCAACCCCGTATGCTTCTCTCCATGGATTTTTGTCAGCATCGTAGCACAGCTCCTTGAAGCACGTCTTCTTGCTCAGCTTGACTTCTTTCTTCAGGGTGACTTTTGCTATCTGCAGTGCTACTCTCCGTTCTTCTCTTCCACGTTCAGTTTTGGACCTTTGCATTCGTCTTCTGACAATGGGGCATCTTCTACGGAGGCATCTTCTTCTTCTGTAATTCGGTTCAATTGATCTTGGCTTGGTGGTGTCGCATACACGTACCAGCGCAGCCGTTAACTCAGTACCGGATTCAGTACTCTGTGTACTTTGTGTCCGTTTGCCAATACAATACCAGACCTCTTGATGATCGCTATGAGTATAGCCATCGCAGACTCTCCAGTTCATTCTTTTCGCTAACACGGGGCTATAGAAAGTGATGTCGATTATCGAAGTCCGACCATCTCTACTGTAGGTGCTGGTGGATCTTTCGTTAGGCAAGTCTACATTCAGTGTTGTCAGGGCTTCCAGTAGACTACGATCTCTTGGATTGGTGAGCCGGCTACCCCACTCAACCGCTCAAGCATTGAAGTCGCCTGCGATTACAAGTGGTCTCCGGTCCATCGGGTGGGTCGTAGCAGCTACACTACAAAGCTCCATTTATTTTGGCGATCACAAAGCCTGCATCAGCCTGAAAAACAACCTTTTCAAAAGGATACTTCCCCATCGTCCATGTAGCAACTGTCTTTGCCTTATCTGCTATCCATTTATCGTCTCCAGACGGTATGCGATATGGTTCAGCAAGGACAGCCACATCACATTTCGATTCCGATACGGAATACCAAGCGGATTACCCCAGCGACTGTTGTGCGGTGTCACAGTGGTTAAGATTTAGTTGGGATTAGTGTGTTTGTGTGTGTGTGTGCGTTACTAATAATGTTCGGTTCTGTTGTCGGCAAATGAAAGCTGCAACATTTCCATAGAACGTGATTTAATTTTTTTCATTGGGACACTTCGTTATGAGATATTTTTTTTTTTAATAATCATTTATTTGTCCAGGCTCAATCGAATTAACTTTACAGAGCCAAATTTTCATATTTTTATACATCATTTATCTTAAAACTAAAGTTAGGAGGATAGAGCCGATTACTCGCGGCCGTCTCGAGGTTAATGGGAATTACAAATTACGGATGGGAAAAAGGGTGGGAATTTAAAGTATGGTTCACATAACACATTAAATTTAAATTCTAAAAAAAACACTTATAACTATACAATTTATGGTTTTCTTCTGACTTGAACATTTCTTGAAAAAGAAAAAAAACACACACACATACACATATAAAAAAAAACTTATACTAAACATACAGGTTAAACTAACTACAATCTAATGCTAATGTTAGTCAAAAACACATAAATGAGTTTCATGTACTCCAAATCATGTACAGCCAAAATATCTCGAATTGGCACATTGGGTTGTCTACCTCGAGCCCGAAGGGAATCATAAAGCTCAGATCTGGCTCCAGAATATTCAGCACAAGACCAAATAACGTGATCTGCGTCCTGATAGCCTTGTCCACACTCACAGAGATTGCTGTCCCTCAGCCCAACCCGGTATAAATGAGCGTTCAAAGAATAATGATTGGACATGAGGCGAGACATGACACGAATGAAGTCTCGACCCACATCCATCCCCCTGAACCAAGATTTTTTCGACACCTTTGGGATGATAGAATGTTGCCATCGCCCCAAATCTCCTTTACTCCATTTATATTGCCAGCTGACGAGTGACTGTTGACGAAAAATAGGAAAAAATTCGTTGAAGGCGATTTGTCGATCACAAATATCGCCTTCCATAGCGCCCACCTTTGCAAGCGAGTCCGCTTTCTCATTGCCCGGAATCGAACAATGAGATGGGACCCATACAAAGGTGATGATAAAATAACGCGAAGATAAAGCACTTAGAAGCTCCTGTATTTTCATGAGAAAATACGAGGAGTGCTTTACCGGCCTCAATGAGCGAATAGCCTCTATAGAACTGAGACTATCCGTGAAAATGAAGTACTGATCCGGTGTTAGTGAGGCAACAATTTCTAGCGTAAAATGTAAAATGTGCCGCTAATTCAGCGACATACACGGAACAAGGTGCTTGAAGTTTACGGTTGGCGCTATAAATTTCATTAAATATACCAAAGCCTGCTGACTCCTCTATCAAAGATCCGTCAGTGAAGAACGATTTAGTGGAATCAACTTGGCCAAACTTTGCAGCAAAAATCACCGGAGCAATCATAGGACGATGATGCTCTGGGATTCCACGAAGCTCCTGCTTCATGGATAAATCAAAATAAACCGAATTGTCGAAATCGGAGAAGCAAACACGATTGGAAATGTTCGGCGAAGGGCTGACATCCTGTGTTATGTACAAATGGTACAAGGTCATGAAGCGGGTTTGAGGATTCAACTCAAGGAGCTTCTCAAAATTTTCGATCACCTGGGGGTTCATAACTTCACACCTGGTGAGGAGCCGGAGAGATAATTCTGAAAACCGATCCGAGAGTGGCAACATGCCAGCCAGCACTTCAAGACTCATGGTGTGAGTCGAGTGCATGCAACCTAACGCGATACGAAGACACCGATACTGAATACGTTCCAGTTTAATGAAGTGCGACCGAGCCGCTGACTGAAAACAAAAACTACCGTATTCCATAACCGACAAAACCGTTGTCCGGTACAACGTTAGAAGATCTTGCGGATGCGCTCCCCACCAGGTCCCGGTAATTGTGCAGAGAAAGTTGATCCTTGGCTGGCACTTTCGCTTCACATACTCAATATGGGATCTCCAGGTGCACTTAGAATCGAACCAGACCCCAAGATATTTAAATGACATAGAATGAGTTATCGGCTTACCCCAAATTTGAAGCTTCGGTTGTGCTGGGTTATGCTTCCTTGAAAAAACTACCAACTCAGTTTTCTCCGTAGAGAATTCGATACCTAGCTCTAGAGCCCAAGTAGACAAATTGTCTAAGGTATCCTGTAAGGGTCCTTGCAGATCGATCCCATTGGATCCCGTGACAGAACACTACGCCGTCATCTGCAAGTTGTCTCAGCGTACAGTTGTCACTTAGACAACCGTCAATGTCTTTGACATAAAAATTATATAAAAGGGGCTTAAACATGATCCCTGGGGAGACCCATGTAGCTAAATCGTGAAGCTGTAGAGGTTCCATGAGAAAAGCTCATATGTTTCTCTGACAGCAAATTGTACAAAAATTGTTCATTAATGGTGAAAAGCCACAAGCGTGGAGTTTATCTGAAAGAACTTCAACAGATACTGAATCAAAAGCCCCCTTTATGTCCAAGAATACAGAAGCCATTTGCTCTTTTTTAGCAAAAGCTAACTGAATATCTGTGGACAGCAACGCGAGACAGTCGTTCGTTCCCTTACCCCTACGGAAACCATATTGAGTATCTGAAAGCAGGTTGTTCGTCTCAACCCATTTGTCCAGACGGAAGAGGATCATTTTCTCCAACAACTTTTGAATACAGGATAACATCGCGATGGGTCGATAGGAGTTGTGGTCGGACGCGGGCTTACCAGGTTTTTGAATGGCAATAACTCTCACCCGTCTCCAATCATCCGGTACAATGTTGAGTTCAGAAACTGATTAAACAAGTTCAACATGCGCCTCTTCGCGACGTCTGGGAGGTTCTTAAGCAAGTTGAACTTGATCCTATCAGCCCCTGGAGCCGTATTGCCACACGAAAGGAGTGCGAGAGAGAACTCTACCATTGAAAAGGGTTGGCTAATCTCATCTATCGAATTCGTGTTTTTGCGAGGAATCATCCGTGCCGGCACAGAATCTGGACAAACTTTTCGCGCGAATTTGAGGATCCATTGGTCCGAGTACTCTTCGCTCTCGTTGTTCGTAGTTCGGTTACGCAACATTCGCGCCGTGTTCCAAAGAGTACTCATCGACGTTTCGCGCGATAGCCCGTTCACGAATGTTCGCCAGTAACCGCGTTTCTTGGCCTTGATGAGGCTCTTAAGTTCGCGTTCGAGAGCCGTGTATACTTCGAAGTGCTCAGGTGTTCCACGTCTACGAAAAACTTTAAACGCGTCGGACTTTTTACGGTAAACCTCGGTGCATTGCTGATCCCACCATGGAGAAGGAGGTTTCCTGCGAGATGACGTCCCTGGAACTGGTCGAGTTTGAGCTTGAAGCGCGCTGTCTAAGATCAGGTTGGAGAGGAAGTTATACTCTTCCAGCGGTGAAAGCCTTTCTACCGTCGTTACGGCTTCATCTACTGCTGTCCTAAACTTTGTCCAATCGATGTGGCGGGTAAGATCATACGTGACGTTGACAGATTTCGACGAATTGAACCCGGTGGCAACCGAAATTTTTTTATGGGCAAATGATCACTACCGTGGGGATCTTGAATCACATTCCATGTGCAATCCAACGATAATGAATTCGAACAAAGTGTGAGGTCTAATCTACTGCCAACTGAGGATGTACCAGCCAAACGTGTTACTTCTCCATTGTTAAGAACTGTCATATTAAAGTTGTCACAGAGGTCATATATCAGGGAAGACCGGTTGTCATCGTACAGTTCTCCCCAGCCTGTACCGTGAGAGTTAAAATCTCCCATGACCAACCGTGGAGCAGGAAGGACCGAACAAATATCTGAAAGTTGTTTTCGGTTAATTGAGGCTCTGGGAGGAATATACACAGAAGCAATGCAAAGGCTTGTATTTTTAATAACAGCCTGACATGCGACAACTTCAATACCTGGAATTGGAGGAAAATTCACTCTATAGAAGGAGTAGCACTTTTTGATCCCCAAAAGTACTCCCCCTCCACGCGAATCCTCACGATCAAGACGAATAATATTGAAATCATGAATCGGAAGATTGATTTCGGAAGAGAGCCATGTTTCACAAAGAGCGAATGCATCACAACCGGTATTGTGAGCTAAAAATTTGAATGATTCCAATTTAGGAATCAAACTTCGACAATTCCACTGTAGAACAGTGATCAAATCCCCGACCTCATTTGGAAAATTATCCATCGAAGGAAATGATAGCTGCAAGGATGGGCCACTTAATTGTCAATTGCTTCAAAAAAGTCTTCACTGTTGGAAGCATTGCCAAAACAATGCTTTTGAGAGGGTCAGAAATTTCGAGGTACTTAAAGATACCCTCGGCAATGTCATCAAATGAGAACAGCCCACTAGAGGAGGGGGCTTCTGTTCTTAAAATTGGGGCTTCAGGGGTTTTGGATGTCCCCGGGAGAGATGGAAAGTCCTGGGTGTAGTTAGTACTACGAAAACCAGGTGGACTAGGATTTTCCTTTTTTCCACCTTTTCTTGAATTGGGCAAGCTGGTTTTGGGCTCCGGTTCAGCAACTTTCCGTGGGCGGACGCGTCTTCGCTTCCGTGAAGCACCTTCCGGAAAGCTGAATGATGTTCCCTCTTCAGCCAAATCAAAGTCAGACTCGTCATCTGACAGAGGAGCAAAGGGATTTGTATTGACATTGGGTGATGGTGAGGCTTTTTCAGCATTTCGGCGAAAGATTGCCTGGAACGCTGTTTTAGCGAGCGTTCTAATTTTTCCCCGCGTTGTTTGTACGCCGGGCATGATGAGAGAGCATGGGAGGAGTTTCCTTGCAGAAAGCGCATTTTGGTGTGCTGTCTGCACAGGCGCCATCCTCGTGCTTCTCCCCACAATTAGAGCAGCGTGCCTTATTGCTGCAATGGGAGGTCGTATGTCCCATCTGCTTGCACTTTTCGCAGATCATTACCCGAGGTACAAACAACCGCACAGGTAGTCGAAGTTTTCCCAACTCGACGTATTGAGGGAGAGCTGAACCAGAAAAGTCACACGAAACGAGTCTGAGGGGTAAATTTCTTTTCACCCTTAGTGATCGATACTGTGCCTAGTTTTCGCACATCGAGTATCTTGACTGAATGAAGCAGAGGGTTCTTAAATCGACCAACCCCTGCTTCAACAGGATTTCAGGGGTCAAACTCGCTTCGGAGACCACACCTTCTATCTCAATACCTCGAGCTGGGATGTACACTAAATATTCCAGTGTAAAAATTGAGAGACAGCAATTTCGTTAGCTTGTTTAAGGTTGGACACAACGACTTTTAGTTTATTGTGTCTCACCTTAATTATCTCGGTCACGGCCGAGAATCGCTTCGTCAGATCGTTTGAAATCTGATAAATGTTGAGAGGTTTCGTTTTGGGCCGAAAATAGACAACCCAAGGACCAGCTGAACTATCTGGATAAGAGCGCGATCGGGTAACTTTAAGAGCTACCCCATCATTTTGCGCCATAGATGATTCATCTTCCGATAAATCATCCATGGCTCGCTTGTGGGAGCTTATGGCGCTCAACCACTAACGTAATTAACTACAATCAATCACAGATACACAAATTAAACCTAAGCACACACACTCACACACTCTCAGTCACTCTTCACACTCACACACAATACGATTATAATGAATTCAAAAGAGCGAGAAATAAAAAAATTATCTTATATACTACTAAAAAACTTATCTTATATGTATCACTGATCTACTGCAGACGGGCGACGAATGTGCTGCTGCTGCTGCCGAGCGACGATGAGTGGCCGCGTGTACCGGCTAGGCGTGTAGCTGAACGATGGTGATAATGATACTGGTGATACTGGTCGGTGGTGGTTAGCAGATGATCGACTGCACGCTTCACACGATGGCCTGCTGGTGTGCGTGCCGTATAGATGTGGAACAATATGGCTTTTCGATCGTGGCAATATTGCTAATTGCAATAAATGGCGTTGTTGCACTGTTTAACACTCAACGTTTTCTACTTCCGAAAACCAAGACTTTATTTCACTCGCGATTCAGAAAAAATTAGAGCTGAGGGCTTGAAACAACTTGTGAAAAGCTTCCAAAGCAACGGAGAGCTGACCGAACGAACTGTTCTGTTCGCTTGTTCACTGGGCAATGACTTCGTTATGAGATATGAACATAACAGTATTTTAGACCATTTTATAATATTAACCAAACAGTACAGTCTTTGATCACATACGGAACTATTTATGTGCCGATTCTAGTTTTGTTAGTGCCAAAATAAAGCTGCATCTTCAAAAAACATTATTTCATTATAATTGGATAACCCTTCATGGAAATATGACCAAAACAATAACTGAGAGCACATAAATGTATGACGAAAACATACTCGTGCAGTACAAAACTGAAAAAGACCACTCGCACCAATCGATGCTGTTTGCATTCTATAGTTGGTTCGGATTGTTTAAAAAGGCTTATTCGCGACAAAATCTGGACACCTCTAAATACACATATCTCCAGAAATACTTCATCAACGCGTGAAATATTTCGCAGACTGATGAACGTATGTCTGTTCATTATATAAAATCAATTTTCGGTGATACTACAAGCTTTTCGATCGAAGATGGCGTCGAAAGAAGAGCAAGCGCGAAAAGCAATTGTGTGCTGTCGCAAAGAAAATCCGGATCTGTCAGTAAGAAAACTTGCAAAAAAGCTTCGTTTTCCTGCAGGTACTGTCCATAACGTTCTTAAATCTTTCGATACAGTTTGACAACAGCCAGGAATCGCTGGTAGCGGAACAAAAACGGATCTCAGGAGTCACCAGAAGGACGTGAAAGTGAAGCAAATATTGTAGAACAGACCAGATATTTGGGTACGTACTGTGGCTGGAAAAATACAAATGCCCCTTAACTTTCGTGCATACTTCCATGCACCGGCAAGGTTTGAAGTCGTTCATGGTGAAAACTGTACCGAACCGTAATGATTAACATAATTTGACGGCTAAAACCTGGGCTTGCAAGATTTATCGCGAATATTTGACGAAGTTTTCCTGCGTGCTAATGGACGATGTAACTTATGTGCTGGAAGACTTTAAGCAACTTCCTTGAAAGTCATATACTGCCATGCAACGGAACGGCGTGGAGGAGCATTTCAGCACGAAGAACAAGGCCAAGTTTCCCGAAAAATATTTGGTTTGGCAGGCAATATGCAGCTGTGGTCGAGTAAGCCAAAGCTTCATCACTACCGGAATGGTAAACAAGGAAATATGCCGTGAAGAATGCCTGAAGAAGCGATAGTTACCATTCGTACTCAGCCATGGCGCTTCCTCGCTATTCTGTCTTAATGTGGCATCTTGTTATTACGCCAAAGATGTTTTGGAATGGTATAAAGCGAATGGAGTCAATGTTGTATCGAAACAGGTGAATCCACCTAACTGCCCGGAGTTGCGACCTATCGAGCGGTATTGGGCCCTCGTGAAGGCAGAACTTTCTTAATATAAACAACAAGCTAGAACTATAGAAGAATCTCGAAAATCTTGGACAAAAGCAGCTAAATCGCTTGCAGAAAAGTGTGCTCAGACCCTAATGGCTGGAGTAATCTCAAAAGTTCGTAGTTTGTCATGCAGCCTAATTAAGTAATAATGCACAACTAAACGAATGAAAATGCATCTTGTGTTGAACTAACAGCAAATTTGTTTTATTCCAAATTTAATCTGTCCAGATTTTGTCGCGAGCAAGCCTTAGTTTATTCCTTCGACTGAATATATGAAATATCACCATCGGTGGATTATTTCGGGTTTCTAATGTTTATTTTGTGTACTACTTTAGTGGAAATTCCCAAGATAAGTGGTTCAAGGAACAAATGAATCTTAATTTCATTGGAAACACCTTTATCTCATTGAAAATTTAAGCGTCCAAAAATAAGTGACTAAAGTAGGATTGTTGCCAAGGTCCCCATCGAAATGTTGTTACAATTCGTCCAAAGCAAATGGACGCTGCCATAAATATCCAATCCATCTCCGACTAATTAAGGCTAAATCAAATTCAAACACGCGAATGATTTTCGTCACCCGAGGTTCATATTCCGCGTTGAAATTGATAGCCTCGGTTCCTAACAGACTCCCTCCACTGCCTCGAGGCGTTCGATCTGGGGTGATGTAGGTAGCAAGAGCAACCCCCCAAATACTAATTGCACCTTAATTATTTGCCATTTGCCAATGCTTTCGATTTGCTCTTGCTAGTTTGAAAAGTACTGTTCGTTTGATGGCCACACGACCAAGCAATGTTTCCTCAATTAGCTTTCGATCCAGCTCCAGCTCTCTTCCCGCCGGTTGGTCTCCTCCGCAACGAGCAAAAAAGTACACCCCAAGCTTATCAGTCGATATTTCCAATCAGCGCCAATTTGTGGCCAATTCAAAGACAAATCGTTGCCAATCTCCCTCGTTCAGGTTTCTCCTGACGCCTGACGCAAGATGGGTAATTGTGGGTGGTGTCGCGACTATGCCGAGTATTGTACTTTTTGCCGATGCTAGTGCAGCTCCAGGGTAGGGTTATTAGAGAGAGAGCTTTGCACAACCATTCAGCGTCACCGTATTGAAAGTCGTCATCGGCTGTGTTCCGTCAGTCGGTCGGTCGGTTGGATGGTGGAATTGGAATGATAGAAAAAAAAAACAATTGGGCTACATCGGGCTGAATTTGGCGTAGTTTGTCTTATTTTCGTTGTGTTTTTGTTTCTGCCTGCGGATCGTTTCGGTCCTTATCAATAACGAGAAACCATGCCAACGCAAACGCCGGATGATGATTTTTGGATCAATGAATTTTCATTTTTCATGTTCCGTGGAGGATTGGGATTTGTTTGTCAATACCGCTAGGATTTTAGTACTTTTCGCTGCAGGCTATCTGCTGCCATCATTTAGAAACGACGTTGACTGGAATGTGATTGTTGTAAACTACAGAGCTGGTGAAAATCGTTCAGAGCCTACTTGTTATGGAAATTTTGTATTTTTATTTTTCTGTTCGCTATCCTCTTTATATTTGTAACCTGTTTTGCGATTTCACACAAAATTTCGAGCAGAAAATCATACTTCATTTTGTTTCAATGTACCTCACAGAAGGCTCCAATCTACAAGCCCAATTCAATTTACAAAACCCAGTATGATCCATAAATCGCAAAACTATGGATAGAAAACGGCAAACAATCATTGCTTCCGAGATTGAAAATTTCCATTCGAATGAAACTTCGCATTGGCATAGATATTTCTAGCAAAGGAAGAAATTATGACTCCTACTGCTCATCCAATTGGATGATACCCAGAAGCAGGCGTCAGTCGCCCACGGGCTACCGGGCAATGCCAAGAAGAAGAATACGGCCGGTCAACTCAGCAGATATTTCTACTAAATCAACTGGGATGCCCATGTCTGAGTGGGCATATTTTTCGTCCACTATCGCCCGCTCGTATCAACTTGCTGAACTGCAGGACGTATCGCGAGAAAAGTAGAACACCCGTAGCGATTCCATGGCACATAGAAGGGCGGAGGGGTTAGGAATCTTGCCCACATTTTTCCAGGTCGTAGCACATTAAACCTGCCAGATTGGAAGTAATCTTATGGAGAGACGTCGGATTACGTTAGAGCCAGCAGCTGAAGGTCGAGGGTGAGAGGTGCGGGGTTTTTGGTTCAGTGGAAAAATCCTCTGCCAGTGATTACGATGATGAATGATGCGGACCGAACTGGGTGCGCGCCCTCACCTTCTGCTGGTCTGCGAAAAGGGTTCTCACTAAGCCATGTTTTGTCTTGTGTAGCCAATTTATCTCTCTCTAAATTTCGTATTAAAGAAAATTTACAGCAATGATTGTTTTTTGTGGATTTGTTGTGCTAGATTATGACTGTTTAGTATACATCCAAGAACATCTGCATACCATCTTACACCATGTACAGTATCAGCTGAAATTATAATTGCATCGAAAGTATGCAGGAGAAATCGATTATTTGGTCAATTTTGTATTTGCATAGCTGAAACGCAGTTTCGATTCCCCCCTCCAATCCTCTCAATGCCAATCGGTGGTTGCACGTAGTTGCTGTTTGCTTTGGCTAATGGCATTCCCGGCGTAGATTAAATTGTTCATAACTGAGCTCCCAACATTTCACAGATAGAAATTTATTGATATTATGTTATAATATTTGCCACAAATAACTCAACAGCGATTGCATCTCCTTCGAAAGACCACAGATTAGGATTCTGATTATTCTGAAACAACATCGATCTGAGCGAAGCTTTCCAGCAATGAAGGTGGTAATCAACCAATTTTCTCGACTATCTTGTTCTTTTCCGGGTTTGAACAGAAGTGATTGCAATGCTGTTATTGCACTTTCTAGGTTTTGAGTCGAGGGGTGCCTAGTTGCCTTATTGATTCATCTTCTTCGCACAACCCACTGTTATGGCACACAGTGCACACCGCAAAATGATTACGCAATCATTTATTCCCCAGCCCCGACCCCTGTTGGATTCTTTTCACAGACATAGCGGTGAATTCCAATAGGTATGCCTCCGCCCTGTTTGGTTATAAATATCCTTCGGGTGAAACCACCAACCAGCTTCAGGGTCCCCACCAAGACTACTGTGGATGAGTGTCACTCCGGGCAGCCCGATGCAAATTATTCCGTGAATAAACAATAGACCGGTGCAGCCTTCGAGGTGCAAATTGCAGTGTTTGTTTTCGCTCGATGAGAAAAGTTAATTTTGAAATAATGAGGCAACAAAAGAAAATGAGCTCGTTGAGTGACGAATTCATGCAACCAGGTCCTGAACGGTCTTGTGGGTGAGATATGAAACAGGATAATGTGGAACGGTGTTTGCTGAAATGCTGCCACAATTTGACCTGATTTCTGCGGTTTTCAATATGATGGTAAACCTCACGTGATCAGGAACATTATGAAAAAAATATGAGGGAAAACGAATGTGTGTTCAGAACAGCATGAATTTTTGAAAGAGAATCCACAATTTCTTTTTTGTTTGTTGAAAAATTATAGTTTTCGATTAAAATTTAATTTTGAATATTGTTATCTTCTTCATCAAAGTGTTCATGTTCGGTGCATATTTATAACAATTTTGGTGACTGGTGTGCTTTATTAGATTATCTGAATAAAATTCAATCTGGACACGCTAAAAACGATGCCATTGGGGATTAGTTGTATCAAATTGGTGGGAAAGTCCCGGGCATCACATATAGATGGCGCTTGTTTTTAGAGTCAACTCATTTTAAAGTAGTATGAACCCCTCGAGTTTTTATTTTACGCTGCATCCTGATGGGAAAAACACAAAAAAAGTGATGAAAAGTGTTGCGAGGAATCTGCTCAATCAGAACCATCAATGCAACGTTGGTCTGCTGACATGGTTCGGACTCCGACTATGCAGAACGCAGTGGACGTCCAAACACCAACAAAAATCTACAAAATAATTTTTAATGATCGAAAAGTCGTGAGATAGCTGATATCGTGAAAATATAAAAAAAACGTGTTGGCTGAATGAGAGTTCATCCATGACAAAGCTTCATTCAAAATGGGTGCCACTTTTGCTCACTGTTTACCAAAAAGAAACAAAGTTTTGATGATTCTGACTGTGTTTTGCTTTGTTTAAACATTACAAACCGAAAAGCGCCCAATTGCACAACAGTCAGCTGGAAAAGTGGCCTCGGTATTTTGGGATGTGCATGGTTTAATATTCTTCGGCTACTTAGGAGGGAAAACAATATTGATAGTGAATATTTTATGCTATTATTGGAGTGTTTGAAGAAGTAATTCCTGGAAAAACTATCCCACATAAAAAAGAAAAAGAACCTTGATAAAAAAAACGCACCATGTCATAAGTCAATCGAAAAATTGCGATAAATGAAGTTCAAACTGAACTTCTTCCTCCGTTCCCGTTTTCTCTAGATTTTGCTCCCAGTAGCTACAAATTGTACGCAGACCTCAAAAAATATACTTGCTGGAAAAAATTTCGATCGATTGAATATGTATGATAAGCACCCGTGTTTAGCGACTGATGGCATCACTGACGCAAAATATGTTTGGCTTCATTTAACGCCATCTTTAAAACAATAGTTGTCAAAATTTAAGACAGTTAGAATTGGACCATAGACTATTGCGCATATTTCGGATATACATTAACAAAATAGTATTCTGTTTTAACTAAAATTTTCGACTTTATGTTAACTTTAAAGGGAAAATACAAAAAAAAAAATTAATCATCTCGATTTTGAAGAAATTTGTGGACTTTTTCCGGAATACGTTTCATTAACCGGCGCACATTATTCTCATCCATCGTTTTGGCAGGCTTATTCCACTTGGTTCTCAACTCGTTGATGCTTTTGACGACACTGCCATTCATCTTCAGCTTCCTCTTCATTATAGCCTACAATCTCTCTATCGGTCTGAGCTGGGGACAGTTTGGTGGGTTGAGTTCTTTCGGTATAAACTGAATCCCGTTGGTTTCAAACCACTGTAGCACTGTTTTACTGTAATGACAGCTTGCAAGATCTGGCCAAAACATGACAAGTTCATTGTGGGATCTGATGAAGTGCAATGTTCACTTTTTAAGACATTCTGAATTAAATGTCTTATCAGTGATGAAACCCGTGGTCTTCCTACCGCAGCTACTGCCACATCATGTATTTACGTGCAAATTTATCTGCAAACACACACTTGAATTTCGCGGGAACATCTCCCCAAACCGAGGCCAAGTAAAATTTTTGTCCTGGTAGCTGTTTGAAATCGGCCTTTACATAGGTTTCATCATCCATGAGGAGACAGCCATTGAATTTTGTCAACACCTAATCATACAAATTTTTTGGCACGGATTCTGGCCACATTGTTCTGCTTTTCATCCCTATTTGGTTGTCTACAGGCACGGTATGACTTGAAGCCTTCCCGGAGACTATGCTTATGCTAGTTTATTGGACCGATTCGAGAATGAATTGAAGAAAAAACGATCATTTGACATTTGACGATGAAAAAAGCGTTTTTCCACCATGACAATGCATCAGCATACTCATCAGCAATCACCACCAAAAACTGGGCGAAATACGCTCGGAGTTGCTGCCTCATCCACTGTATTCTCCAGATTTGGTCCAATGCGATTTCATTTTGTTTACAAACATGAAAAAAAGGTTTGACGGAAAGCGAGACAGAGGTCTTATGGAAGGAATTCGACAAAACATTTGTTTTAATGGCTTGAAAAATTTGGTTCTAGAAAGTAATTTTTTGCGTGACTTAATTAATGGACGATCCCTTTTCGTATTTGTATTTGTATTTGTATTTGACTTTATTTTGGGTACTTTGGTTTCTCCGTGCGTTGAGTGGTATGAACTATAGTCACTAGATTCATAGTCTGGCGGATACAATGACGGGAGCCAATTTGAACTGTCACTTGGCGGAGCCAATCGAGCATTTCTCGAGTAATTTATGTTAAGGGCCTAAAAGCCATTTGTAAACAATGACTTTAAACCTTGATTTCTCACGAATTACGAGAATCCCACAATATTTTGCTACTCAATATGGTATAACTAACATTCTTCTACCAAATGCTGCTTTCATTTCACGAGAGTGATTTAAGATTCAAGAGAAATCGATATTTAAAGTTACTTGAGACATGCTAATTACTTGAGACATGCTCGATTGGCTCCGCCAAGTGACAGATCAAATTGGCTCCCGTCATTGTATCCGCCAGACTATGAATCTAGTGACTATAGTGTGAACATGCCATTACTTTTTGGGCGGGCTGTCAACTTAACCAAATTTATCATAGCAACCGTTGACAATAAGAGCATCGAACGAAATTTTGTTGACATCAGTTGAAGATTTTTCTTCTTTGTGGGAGGATATTAGCCGACATACTCAAACCACAGCTGCGATGCTGAAGTTGTCTTGTATCGTAAGTGGAGGCAGCTTCACCATAGAACCACGATAAGTTAAACCCGAAAAAGAACAACACCAAGTTTGCACATCTGTGGCGAAAGATTGTCTTCGATCAGGAGTAATATCGTTCCGGGTTGGACAATTGGTGAAGCTGTAGTTCATTTGCCACGTAACTGAAGAGATGTTAAAGATCCCCGGGAACAACGACCCCAGAGCTGCTCACAAAGCTTATCAAGAATCGTCCACCAGGAGAGGTGGCTATCGAGAACATCGTTGCAAGAAGGTTCGGGAGTGCAAACCAGTGGTCTTCCAATATGCACATGTGCCGGAGTTATTGAAATAGGTTCATTGAGATTGTCGCAAGCCCTGAACATAGGGCTTGAGTCGAAGATTGCTTCCACGTTTGGGAGAATGGTGTAAAACTATACTAAGGTAAATGTAAAAAATTGCCAACCATGTATCCCCATCAATCAGAAGTTATTTTTACCCAAACGCCTCGCATGGACCTTTTCCATGCCATGTTGCGAAAAAAAATCCATTCCGCTTGAGAACCGAAATCTTTTTGCTTTTGGCATAAATTTAAAGCTGTCATTTTATTTTTGTATTGGCTTCCCGATTCATCAGAGAAAAAGAGATTTGTTATTCAGACCAGGCAACTTGGTGTTCATGTTTTTAATACAATTTGTTATAACAAACTTCAACATGATTGTGTTTTGTGAGTTCAGCTATAGCTTAAGAGCTTGTGAATTTTAAATCTGAAGAATAATCTTAATTGTAATATATAGAAAAAGGGTGGATAGTGCATTGTGTGTTTGCCCAATAACATTCTTAAACTGCATCTTGTACAACGAAAGAAACATTTTCAGAAAAGTCACAAATAATGATACAATCAGCAGGTTTTAAATTGTTTGTTAGGTATTTTAAATAGCTTCGTACCTGTTTGGCAATAAATTTATGTGAGAAATTAAAAATTTTCTCTAGAAATGTATCCACAAATTATTGTATTTTCATTTCCATTTTAAAAATGGCATAAGCTTCTTGAAGATTACACAATACTTAGCTACGATGCACGAAGACTTTACCTTCTCCATTAGTACTAATAACATAATCTCTTTTTCCTTTTATTGATTTTATTATTGTTTCCCAAAAGTTGCAGCCTGACAACATGTATAACACATATCGGTTTAGGAGGATTGAATATACCCGGAAGCAAGAGAAAAAGGCTTTTAAAAAATTGTTACACGAGGGAGTTGATCAGAACACATGCCTCATACATTTAAAACAAATATGGACGGAGAACTACTAAAAAGGGGAAAAGTCAAGTATTCCCAAAAACGTACAGCTGTGTTCTGCCGCTCTACGCATAACTGTCCCATGTTGCAAAAGTTGTAGTGGAGAAAAAAGCGTTTTATGGTTTGCATCACTATTGTGTAGTACTGGTAATATTCGTGGCAAAACCCACAAATTTAGGATTGGCATTTGAAGATGTCGCTGAATTCCGATGGAATCTGTGGTATTACAAATAATAAGATTATTTGTGTATGTAAAATACGATGTAAAATATTCAGTGGGACTGACATGCGTAGAATTTTGCCTTGCAGCAGAAAATTCAGTCGCACTGCATGATGTATTCATGGATTGTTGATAGAATTTACGTTTTCAAATAGACATACCATGTGTATTGTTGTTTATGCTCCTATCATGATTCTGATTATTTTTTAACACCATTTCATAGTTAGAAACACAGTTCCATCAAATGCAAATGGTGGTTTATATAGACAATTTATTGTCAATGTTTTCATGTCAAAGTAATTGTTTTAGTTTGCATATTAGCCCCTTATCAATGCTGAATGTTGTAAACTTAAATCAATTTTTTTTCAAAGATCTCTTTAGAAAAGTCGTAGTGGGACATTTATGCCTAGAATTTCAACATGGGACAATCTAACTTGATGTTTTCTTATACAGACTCAGAACAAAGTTTATAATTTTTTGTTTGTATCTATAGTATGGTTAAAAAATTAAGCATATATTGAAAAAACTGCAATTTAACCAAAAGCAACATAGGACAGTTATGCGTAGAACGGCAGTGCAGCTCTCAAAAAGCTAAATAAATTTATCAAAATAACTTCGGATTGATGGGAACGCATGGTTGGCAATTTTCTTCAAGTAATGAAAACGCATAGTAAGATAGTCATCAAAACCTAAAACCATAGCATTTTTCATAAGACTTATCTCAAAAAGTAAAATTTATGCATCGCCGATTTATTGATGTGTTATGTAAAAATGTCAAATTTTTGTAAGAAAAAAATATAAAAACAAGGAGCTTTTTGGTATTAGGACCATGAAAGCCTTAAAAAACTTAAAGAATCCTCGTTTTTATAATCAATGTTGCAGTGTTTCTCGATTTTTCTTTAAAAGTATGCTTAATAACCTTCTATTTGCTATTTCGTTGATAAAATAGGGCTAGTGATTCAAAAGTTATGATCTTTGGAAAAAAAGCATTTTTGAAAAAAGGCAATTTTTAGGACCACCCTGACGCAGAAACGGCCACCTTAATAAAGAAATACAAAAATACCGATCGAAGTTTTTTCGATAAAGAACAAAACCACCAATTATTATAATATTCTGAGAGATCGTATATCTTTTATCTATGGACTTGCTGTATACATATGTATATCTAGACTAACATTTGAAAACGACGGTATCACATAATCACGAAACCGAGAAAACTGGAGGCAAAGATTGGAAAACGAAAATCAAATCCTGTATTCGATGAAATTTGGACACACGCAATTGTTCGTAACTTTTTCTGGTGAGGGTAAAAATTATTGAAATTTTTACTGAATGTATTTCATTGTGTTGTGTCAATTGTATAATAAGTTTCGTGAAAATCGGTCGAGTGATTTCAGTGATGGCTTCAAATGAAGAAATAGTGCACCAACAAATTTTGGGCACTCACTTCGAAAACCCAAACGCTTCTCATCGATGGATCGGAAAACAGCTCGGAATCGCACATTCAACCGTATCTCATGTGATCAAAACGTTCAAGGACCGTAAGACAACCAAGCGGAAAAATGGTAGTGGCAAAAAACGTGGCACATCAAATCCGGAGAAGGCCAGGATGGTATTGAACCAATTTAAGCGTTATCCCAACATTTAGATCAGGGATGTTACGAAAAAGGCGAAAGTTTCAGTTTGTTTTGTGCAGAAAACAATGAAACGTTCTGGATTACATGTGTACAATTTCCAGAAGGCACCGAACCGGAGCGATAAATAGAACTCGTTCTGCATTGTGATGGACGATGAGACCTACATTAAAACCGACACCAAACAAATGCCAGGACAGGAACACTACGTCGCCACATCTAAGTTCCGGAGAGTGTACGGAAGAAGAAACTGTCGAAATTCGCCAAAAAATTCCTTGCCTGGCAAGCGATCTGCGGATGTGGCAAAATGAGTCAGCCCTTCATCACCTCTGGGACCGTGAACGGACAAATCTACAAGGACGAATGCCTCCAAAAACGATTTCTGCCCTTCTTGAGATGTCACGATGGCCCGACACTGTTTTGGCCGGATTTGGAATCTTGCCACTATGCCCGGCCCGTCTTAGACTGGTACAAAGATAATAATGTAGTTTTTGTACCAAAAGACGTCAACCCTCCAAACACTCCGGAACTTCGCCCAATTGAAAAATTTTGGGCAATTATGAAGGCAAAGCTCGTTGAAACTCCAAAACTGATATAAATAGAACTTGAACTAAAGAAAGTGTGGTTAAAAGTAAGTAAGCAAGTCGGTCCTATCATTGCCCAAAATTTGATGAAAGGGGTCAATGCAAAGGTGCGGGCATTTGGATTGAGAGAAGAGGTTCGATAAACCAATGATGTCAACTTAACCAAGGAAAATTTTTGGTGACCTATTTTGTGTGTCCAAATTACATCGAATACAGTCTTTATTTAGCATAGAAAGCTCCAATTAACCATTTATTGTGCTCAAATCTTGTATAATAATGCAGTGCTTAACCTTTTCACATGCAGAAATATGTTTTATTGAGTTAAAAATTGATAAAAACCCAAAAACGCCCTGCTTATTTTTAGAGTGTTATTACGCCTTACTTTTTTCGTCGGTTAAACTGCAAGCACTGGAAACTCGCCGTTAACTTATGACATATTTGTTGTTACGCCTACGCTCTTCAGTCACATAAATCAACAGTTAATTTTACTAATTAGATGATTCTAGGTACTACTAGGAAAATCAGAAGTAAGTTATTCTATCGAATGCCTATTTTTCTTATTTTACTAATTGAATTGCGGATTCGTAATAATGTTTTTACAGTCATGGACATGAATGAAAGCTGCGTCATCAAATAAGGAGACCTAAGGGCTGAATCAATTATGGTTCAGCTGACCGTTGAGAAAACGGAAGAGAATTTGAGAAATGCGCGAATATTCTTGCCAAGCTTATGCTGATGTACGGCGTTTATAATTGTCCAACTGTCTACACAGAGGAGGAAAACATGACTCTCCGTTACGAAATCTGAGTTATTCGGAACGAAGATCATAAATATCTTAAATAAATCAATAAATAAACTTGCTCTCTCCACACAATAATTTGATTAAATCTCGATGAAACCTCATTCTTAGCAAGTAAAACAGGCAAAAACTATCGACGACGTAGCAACAAGCAAACAAAATCAACAAAAACATGTCCATGGCATAATTCCAATTTGACATTTTCACGGGCGAAAATATTCGACGAAATGACTTCTGCTCTGTGATTGGGGCGTTTCAAGTTGTGATAAATAAAGTTATATTAACGCATAAAATCCGTAAATATATACTTAAAGCTCAAGTCAAAAAAAGTGTATGATCATTAGAACAGCGTTTGCCTGAAATATTAAACTATTATACAAGATTTGCAGCTAACTGAAAAAAGCGGCGGAACAGCAAAATAACTAGAGCAATGTGTGATACGGACGCACGCCATAACTTGTTTTTCTTGTTTAAGGAAGTGCATAATTGACATTAATGTCATTGTCATGGTAAATTAGTTGTTCTGAAATTGTCCAATCAAAATGTAACACAATATGATTTGTTTACATTTTGACTCTTCCGCCCTTTTCAAATGTTAGTCTAGATATATACTTAGGTACCAGGTTCGTTAGGCCTACTAGTTGCACCATATCACAAATCGCTTTGCTTTGGCAAATAGAGTTCACTTTCTTTTTAACCTCCAGCCCGGAAAGAAGCAACAACTTATCGAGCTTCCAACCTACATATGTAACTTAAGTTTATAGGAATACGTTGCTTTACTCCACGAGTCCAAGCCCAACAACAGTACTCAGATATGGAAACGTTTCTAAAATATACAAAAAAAAACCTTGTCACTGTCGACCTTCTCGAAATCACATGTTGTGTCCTTCACCAAAAATTTGCTTACAATAAAAGGAAACTAATCACTTCTGATATAAGGTAGATGTCAGCTTATCAAGCTAATCGCGTATCAAAAGGCGTAAATTGAAATTCTATGTTTCAGACAGCTTCACCTCAGTAACTTCAGAAAGCGTGAAATCAAAATTCACAGAACTGGAAGTACCTACACAAAGTATTCCGACATAAATTCGGTTGCATTCGTGAAACAAGTAACGGGTGTCCACTAAAAAATGAGAATGATTTCAATACTTTTGCATCAGAACAAAAACGGCCGCATAGAAATGTCACTTTAGATGAATGAATCGTTGCACTCTCCAGAAAATTTTCATACACTCTTATTTCACTCTAACATGTTCAGTCGTGTTCAGCATGCCGTCGAAACAGGAAGAACTGCGCGCGCGTTGTACAATTCTTTCAAGCGAACGAAGATCGTGGAAAAAAATACACGGTGGACCATTTTTGTCGTGAAAAAGTTCCGGTATCTACCGTATACCGTATCCTGGCATGCATGAGAGTAACCCGGAAGAAAGGTTGCGGCCGTCCAGCGAAAATAATGAATGAGAAAACGCTCCGCTCGCTGCGCAGCATGTTCAACAACAAGGATTCGGTAAGTCAACGGGAAGCAGCCCGAAAGTTCCATTGTTCGAAGTCACTCATCTGCAAGACGCTAAAGAAAGAAGGAATAGTGTGTAGAAAGAAAACCAGATCCCCAGAGTACACAGATGAGCAGATTCAAACCGTGAAATCCCAATGCCGCTGGATGACTCGGAATTACGGCGGAAAATCTTTCGTTCTGGACGACGAAAGCTACTTTCCTCTTTCGAAGTCTCAGATACCGGGAAACGACCGATTCTACACTAAGGACAAATCTACTACTCCTCCAAAAGTAATGAATAAGTTCAAGCACAAATTTGAATCGAAGGTTATGTTATACATCGTAATATCCGATAAGGGTATTACGAAGCCGTGATTCAAACCAAGCGGTTTGGCCATCAACCAGGAGGTGTACCAAAGAGAGTGTTTGCAGAAAATACTCATCCCATTTCTTAAACAACATCACTCGGATGGCAAATACGTGTTTTGGCCGGACAAGGCATCATCGCACTACGCAAAAAAAAAACGCTAACGCTTTTGGAGAGCCAAAATATACCATATGTCCCAAAAGACCGGAATCCGACAAATTTGCCACAGTGCCGTCCTATCGAGGATTTCTTCGGTCTTTTGAGCTCCATGGTATACAAGGATAATTGGAAGGCCAAGAACACCAAGCAACTTATCAACAGGATCAAAAGCTGCATCCGAAAAATCGATGTGGCTGCCGTCCAACGGTCATGTTCCAGCATAACGACTAAGCTGCGCCGCACGGCGGACCACGGACCATATGACAATATTCACTAAACTTAGTTTGAAGATTTAAGTTGACCCTTTTAATAAAATAAATCAGTTTGAACAAAACTTCACTGGTATTTTTTTCCTGACCCATTCTTTTCGTTCTCATTATTTAGTGGACACCCGTTAGAGCCGTTTTTTTTTTGTTACCACCCAAAACCTTTTTTCGTGCCTACTTCCCCCTGTGGTAGTGGAAAATACGTCCACAAAGTCATGTTGAAGGGGATTGAAGGGAATTGCATAGTCCGTTCCGTCTGCATTGCAGCAGAGCGCTGGAGCAAAAGTGTAGCCTAGACATCAGCCATCTAGTAGTACATAGCGTATTTGTTCTGATTTTGTGGCACTTGGTCGTTAAACGTGAGACCATCTACACGGCATGCATGGATCGGTGGAAATGGTCCCAAATGATAGAGTGGAACGCAAAAGATGAACAAGAAAATCTCGCTCACCGTTGACGCCGCCTGTATTTTCATAAGCTGCGAGATGCCTTCAGCTGCCGCGTTCCTGCAGAAAACCGATACGAGATGTTCGGTATGTTTGTGGTAAAACGTAAATTTAGATCCTTATGGGACCACGTTTGCGCTGAGGAGCTGCCTGGTTTTGTGCTTTCGGGCTATTGGCAGTGAGATGTGGACGAGGGTGGGAAAAGTGTGACAGACAGGCAAAACCACGGAATGGTTATGAAATGATGATGATGATGATGATGATGGTGGTAGTGGTGAAGGCTGTTCTGGTCAGTAGAAGGCTGGGGCTCAGCTACATATATGACGTACATTGGTTAAGAACCAGGACTGAGGCCCAGACTTTGTCCATTATATGGTTGTCTAGTTTGGTTGGATTGCTTCGTTTGCGGAGAGAGTGAATTGAAACTTATGGTTATGATGGAATAAAAGTATCGGTTAGTACGGAAAAACATAGCCACAATAGTGGGTGAAGAGGTTAGGGCTTAGTTTTCGAATGATTCCGAGTTGTGTGTGTAGTCATAAAGTAGTTCATGTAGCCTGAATAAACAAATAGCTTATGATAAAGATCATTGAGAGTAGAACGGATGATAATCAATTTGCATAATTTTTAGCCAGTTATTATGTTGATGAAGAGATTTCATTTTAAAGCTCCTGTATCTTTGGATTATCACATTTTACACTTGTCAGTACACCGAGTAAAGCGTCATATGACGTTCTCACTAGAAAGTTGTCGTTTTCAAGTTCTTTATAATTTATAAAAAAAGTTCGTCAATTGTTTGCAGGCAGGGCGTCACAGTATCAATCGACAACATCCGAGCAACGAAAAAACCATCGGCTACTAATTTTCTATCTGGATTTCTATGCTCACGGTACATAGCAATCGAGAAGGTATGTTTAACTAGTTTCCTAGTAACCTGAGAGTTTTCTTTTAGCAGAACAAGAAGCCATCGAAATAATACTGCCCTTAATTGATTTCATCGCTTGCGGTCAACCAACATAAGCAACAACTGGTATATCTACAGTGGAATACACCATTAACTACTGGAAAGACACCCGACAGAGTCGCTTTCCTGGCTTATCAACACATTCAGATCACGCGCGCGACGTACCAAAAGACGCTGCACTCAAGGCTCGTATAGTTCGTGCGCTGCTGGAAACCCCCTGGGAGACCGAAAAGCTCCATCCTTTCCGAGCTCATAGTATTAGACAACAACGAACCTTGTCACATGTCACAAGCGGGCGTTATACCTCTACACATCGCTCAAGTAAATTAATGAACCGTGTAAGCCTCATCATTAGGGCACTGATGTGCGAGCTCGCACACAAAAGGACGTCATTTACTTTCCATCTGATAGTGGCGGCGGCGGACGCGACTTTGCTGCAAACATCTACGTGCCACTGCTTCTGCCTGCAAGCGCAGTGTTATTTGCTGTAATCAAGCGAGGAGGATGAGACTTGTGAAAATTGTTTAAGGTCTGCTAATGGCACCTGTTACACACTTGCGGTTGATTCATATTGTGTCTTCGCAATCTTGTGCATAAGTACTGGGATCGGAGTGCAGCAAATTTTCGTTAACTGAGGAACGGTAGGTGCTATAGGCTCATGGTATTTGGTTTCTCAAAGAAAACGGTACACTTGCTAATTTTTGGTGTTTAATTTAATATTGAATTGCAGAGTTCTAGATATCACCACTTAGATGGTACATTGGGCAATAACGAGCTTTTTATCTTAAGAAAATATTGAGATACTGGAGAAGTTTGCAAGTCTACTAGAAGTTATTAACTATACGATTATTTGAAAGTATGCAAAAGAAGAAATCAATATTGCTTATTATGAATTCATCACACCCAATAAGGGTTATTCTTAACTAGATTTCCTAAGGGTTTTAAACACTTAGAAAATCTAGTTAATAAGAAGGGATGAACTCTTAAAAAATGTAGTTAAAAAGGAAACTGTCAAGATTGTAAACAACCAAAATATCTTATGAACAATAATTGACTGAACAATTTCCATGTTTAAGTCACTATATTTTGCTCGTTATTTGCTTTTCAAATAGCATCAAGGCTAAAGTTGATATTTTGATTGGAAATATATTCACATGGAAAATCACTGAAAAGTTTGGGCAACATGTCCTACGTCATGACCATGATCCGTCTCTTTATAAATGACGGTTTTCGCGCCAACTCGAACAAATGAGACAAACTAAGTTTCATTGCATTTTGAGATGACTACATAGTCGTATAACCTTCACTGGTTTAGTTTTTGATAACAAAATACACTGGAAAAAAAAATCAATGGAACATGAAAAAGCTTTTGTTAGAAAAACTTTGTTTCCTTAAAAGTGCCCATCTTGTGATGTACAAACGGTTGGTAGGGAACATAATTATCTATCTTGAGACAAAATTTCATCAAAATCAAAAATTGTGCTTTTTAAATCGACTTTGTATTTGTTTTTTTTCAAGATTTTTTTCTTGAAACTTGAGTTATTTTGTGATAATTACCCACAAAACCCTTTTCAGTAGGAGTAGTTATTTTTTTATTAAACATATTTGCAAAAAAACGACAAAAAAGTTTAGCCCTTTTCAAAAGAAAAAAAATGAAGAAACAAAGTGGCTTATCTAGTCTACACACCCAGAAAGTTTCGTTGTAATCTGAAAGGGTGCTGCCAACTTTGAATACGATATAAGGCGAAAACCGTCATATTAAATAAATTTTTATTTACTTATTTTTGTGTTCTCCGGGCATTAAATCAGATTGCACATGAACATGATATCAACATGAAAAAATGCAATTCAATTTTTTTTTGCATCTGTTCATCATGCCAAAAGGGTTCGCAGCAAGACGTGCTTTGAAACCGACGTGTTTTGCTTATACATCGTTTTCGCAAAAAAATATCATACAGTGCGCGAATTAATTATACCGTACACATAAAGCTACACGCAAAAAAAAGTTGCGGTAGAAAATACCATTCCGAGGATTAAATTAAGCGAAAGCACCAACAATTTTTCAGCAGACTATAAATGCGTGTTTGATTTTACCATGCCTGCGATTGATTCAACCATGGTGAGGTTGATATTAATGCGTGGTCTGTCAAATGTACCACAAATGTTGAAGGCTGTACCATAAACATAATAATTTTGACTGAAATTTCATGGTAGTTTTGACAAAAGGCATAGTCAGGTAAAATGGTAGCTTTTACTGCAAGATTTTTTCCCGTGTAGATTTGATTCGTAATTTTGAAGGATTGTTTTCAATGCTCAATTGAGGTTTTTCGTTTGACAGTGTATCCGCCAGCTGGGGGCACCGGAAATTTTTTGTTTACGCGCTCACACAAGCAGGACTTTGACTTAGAATTTTTCAAGTTCCCATCCCAGTAGGAAATAAATATAGCGTACATCGATCTCATACACCTGGATTTGTGATTGTAACTAAATTATTCATCAGAATGAGCAATGGTATCAGAAGATATCTAACCGTGGTTCTAGCATATTGTTTTTTTCTATGTTAAATATATTTCCTAGGCTTTTTCGTAAAAATGCCGAGAGGAAAAGAATTGTCGTCTGAAGAACGGACAAAAATTACGACTTACAGAGAATCTGGACTCTCTATTCGTCAAATTGCTCAGAAGGTCAACCGGAATAAGAGTACGATCGTCAACTTTCTCAAAGATCCGAAAAAGCATGGTACAAACAAATGTATCGGTCGGCCAGCTACGCTGTCTGCCAGAGGAAAACGGGAAGTATGGTGATTGACCGTCAAAAAAAACTTGACTGCAGGGCAAATCAAGCCTGAAATGTCTCTCCCGTTGACCAAAAGGAGGATTCTGCAAGTTCTGAAGGAAAATCGACATAAGGCTGCAAGGTTGGAATTCGCTGAGCAACACGCGTTTTGGCTAGATGAGTGGAAATCTGTCATCTTTTCGGACGGGAAGAAGTTCAATTTGGACGGATCTGATGGATACCAGATGTGTTGGAGGGATATTCACCGAAATCCTGGGACACGTCACGCAATTGGTTTCAGGGTGGTTCAATCATGATTTGGGCCCCATTTGGATATCGCGGAAAAACCCCAAAATGCATTATTTCACACAAAATGAATTCAGGGAAGTACAAAGACCTTATTGAGAACGTCCTGATCGACTTTGGCGATAGTTTGTGGGGTGAACACAGGATTTTTCAGCATTATAGTGCTGCAATAAACTCTTCCAAACAAACAAAATCCTTTCTAGCGTCAAGAAACATCGATTTTATGGAGTGGCTGGCTATAAGTCCTGATCTGAACCCAATAGAGAATCTTTGGGGAATCTTGTCAGCAAGAGTTTATGCAAATGGACGGCAGTTTGACCCACTATTGCAACTCAAAACAGCTATTCAAGAAGAATGGACAAATATCGACATCGCTGTACTGCAGTCATTGGTTGACTCAATGCCACAAAGGTATTGACGGGTTGACGGAGCGTCAAAAGCAAGTCAGGTTCCAAAGAAGCAAAAATCTTTTGGTTCGGCATGGTGACTGCGAGATTCTATTTTCGTATGAAAGCTCTTCCTCCTTCAGGACAGTCATAATCAACAAAATGATCGAGTGTATGGCAAAAGTCTTGCCAATATTCCAAGAGATAAACTAGCTGTAGAACGCTATCAGAATGTATCTAAAATCATGGTATGGGGCGCCGTTTCACGAAAAGGAAAAATTACTCTTCTTTTCATAGAACCTAACGTCAAAATCAACCCTGAAGGTCCAGCAGGTTTAAAAGAACCATCTGCTTGCTCATGCTTCAACGCTGTACGGGAATACACCATATTGTTTCCAACAGGATTCAGCTTAAGCTCACAAGCGTGGTGCGCGGAAAATTGGCCCGATTCATCACAAGCGAAGAATGGTCTGCTTCTTCACCCACGTGACTACTTTTGTTTGGGATTATATGCTTTAGCATATACTATGAAATGGTTTACTTTAGATCTATTCAAGAAACATTTTGTTAATGTTTGGGACCATATTCCTCAGGAAATCGTGCGTGCCAGCTGCGATGGGCTTACAAAGCGTTTGCGCAAAGTTATCAAGGAAAAAAGCGAGAGATTCCAATTGAATTAATATGATTTATTTCTATAACATGTACCTTTCACATGAAAAATGAATGCTATGATTTTGTTGAGTAGTTTTGCTGTAATCCCATTTTGTTTTAGTGACACCTTTTGTGAGACACCCTGTAAAATTTGTTGGAATGACCTTTCCATTACAACTTTATGTCTTTTCATAATATTCAAGAGCTACCTCATCAAACATTGCATGTTGTATAAGAGCTTTTTAAATGGAAAATTTGCATCATAAGTTAGAAAATTGCTTTTTCAGCCTTTAATATACGCATATTGTTCGTTGGGTCAGTCTCTGTTTGTACAAATTTTCGAACAAAGATTGTTGTTTGATGATGCACAACTTGTTATAAAATACCCTAAACGTCCTGTTCGTAGCCTGCTATGAAGATTCGTTAAGAGAATTGAAGTTTTTAAAGCTTTAAATAACGCTTGCTTGGTTGTAGCTGAGAAGGAAATCACTCTGAAATTGAGGAAATATTTAAAAATAATATTTATAATATTTATGATCGTTCGACTCACACCGTCATTAAACATTCGCTTATCTGCTGTTGGAGGTTATCAAGTATCATGCTAATTTTTCAAAACCAGACAACACTTCACGGCGGATTAACCACTTATTACCGTGCTTCTGAGTAAATGTTGGCTTTAATTTATTTGCATAGCAACCCAGACAGCGAAATTGGATTAATTCGCCTCATTACAGTAATTAACTTGAATGCACCTCATAATGACAGGCTGGTAATGAACGCTGTATCTTCCTTTGTCCGTCGTCCGCTGGTCATATAAATATTTGCGGCATCAGATAGTGACGTACAAGGTATCAACTGCGGGCCACAAATAAGAGAAAAGAATTAACATACACAACGGAAAAATCCGGCAAATACCCCACTTGTTTAATTAGCTTGCTGTCATAAAAGAGACCGAAGCGAAACTTTCCAGTTGTTCGGAACCGCTTTCGAACTCGGGTAAAAAGTGGCAAGTAAACCCTTGTTAAAAAATTTCGGGTTCTCCTACAAGTTCACAGCTGGTGACAGGCCAGCTCATATAGAAAAAAAAACAACGACTGACAGTAGAAAAGTTTCGGCTCGTGGTCAAAAAGTGCCACAAAAAAGTAACTTTAACTTCAAAAACCAAAAGCAGAAAAGCGTGGACATATGAAGGAATCGTCTAGAACTCCCCCGAAATGGACGCAGAATCAAGCGGGTCCCTTTGCCCATTCCGTACTCAACGATTGAACCACCAACGAACGTCAACTTTTCTAATGAATCCGGCAGCAGCAGCATCAGAGTCCACTCGGAAAGTTTTGATTGTGTTCATCCTCCTTCTTTCTTGGTCACCCATCGAGAGAGAGAATACACTTGCTACACATCGCATCATTTGAGTTATGAAGCTTCGCCGAAGAGTGAGGAAAATTTAATTCTTAAAGATTATCCTGTTTGACTTTCCACTTCAGTCTGCGTAATTTTGTCTCTCCGCCTACTTGTTCCTCTGTTTGTATAATCAGTCCTCCTTATTGTCCCGCATCGTCTGTGCTCTTCACTCATCATAGAATCAAGGAAGAATAATTACATTCTCTAGATTAATAAAACCGCACTCCCGTGAGTTGCACCACCCCTGGTTCTTCGACCGTTTGCTGCTCTTCCGGCACCATGTCGGAAGTGACTGGGTCCCACAGACGTGTTTGTTGTGCTGATTTTTGAGCTCTATTTACATCCGCTTGCCGTCGTTGCCGGTGGCGGCAGATGAGCTGCAGATATTGCCGCAGGTGTTTTTAGAAGTGTGCCATGATTATCGCCAAGGTAGTCAAGGCAAGTCAACATCAACAGTGGCGCTGGAAAGTTGCCCTCGCAACGATAATGAGAATTGACTTGCTTTCCTCGCAAGGTCACTGACACAATGGGAAATGTTGGAAGGTGATTTATTTTGAAGAGGGTGCCAGCCTGGGTTTATCTTCAGATATACGTCAGATTCCGGAAAGTAAGTTTATCACAAATCAGTGTGGACAGTTACAGCTACTGTAAACCAGTCTCTAACATGAATTGTCTACATCAGAGAATTTATTCGAACCACAACATTCTCGGCATTCGAAACTTACAGTTGATGGGTTTAATAGTTAACCATCTGGTGGTCTCCGCGAGGTTATGTTAGCTCAGTAGATTCTTTATAAGGAAGAAACTTAATTGTAGACGGTGTGTTTGGATGAATCACAGAAAAATCCCCATGGATCAAAACTGACCTTGTAAAATCTTTCTCGCTTTTCTCGAATCTACAAAAGCATCAAAATGACTTGCATTGTCAGTTTTCATCGTTTCCCTTCACTTTAACAGTTGTAATGAATTTCACACGTTCTCCCCACAAAGACTGTACTGGAAAATTGAAATCTGAAATGCCAATTTTGTTACCAGTTTTATTGGATTGTATTGCTGAAAGGACTCTCGTTTATAATGTTCATATAAGTGTCCCTTTTAGTTCTTCATACTGCAGTAAGGAATTTAGCAAGAAAGCAACCCACGATATTTCTCTTGAGTGGAACCGCATTTAGGGTAAGGCCCATTGGAGGAATTGCCAAAAAATTGCCCAAATTGTAGTTTTCGACGGCTTCTACGTTAAAGAAGGTTAATCAACATTCGCTTAGTTTTCGATTCCACTTACATACTCACGTTTTCCAGCCTCAAACTGTTACAACCGTTTCAAAACGAGCATTTTCGCTGTGAATAGCTTATCGCTGGAAGGATCTGATCTCATCATAGGTGGTTAAATTCTGATTTTTGCGTTAAAACTTATTTGATCTGCACCAACGCAAGCACAAAGAGGAACTTTTTTTCCCAATTTAAATGAGGGGGTTCCAAAAATTTTCCTGAAAATTAATGTAATTAAATTACCGCTCCACAAGCCAGTGCCACCGCAGCTTTGCCTGACTGCCAGTTCTGCGACAACAGTCATTTGAGATGCATCCTATAAAAACGCGGAATCATCACCATCATCATCATCCGCCCTGGATGAATTGTAGCGAGAGCAGAGTATGATTAAATTCAGCTGTACGTTCCATTGCAGCCTTAAAATAATCACATGGAAAAGGCATCCACCGAAGTTACGTAACTACTTTGCGGAGGCAGGAAATTATCCCAGTCGCTGCTATCGAGTTGGGGATAAAAGTTTATATTTGCTGGCTAGGATGCTTAACATCCTAAAGAGGTCAAAATTTATGCGTGGATAAATTTCGTTCTGGAATTTATTTTCTTGGATCATAAATTTAATTGAAAGTCTCATATTTTGTTCGCTCGACGACGTTGATATCGTAGCACGCAGCTTTGAGACGATGATGGAAACGTACGTTAAACTCACTTGTAGCTTTCGGCTTGTCTTTAGATCGATGCGGTGATGAAATCGAGGCGGTAGACGAATTCGTGTATCTGGGCTCATTGGTGACCGCCGATAATGACACCAGACGAGAAATACAACGGTGCATTATGGCTGGCAATTGTGCCTACTTTGGAATTCGAGGGGCGCTAAGATCGAACCAAGTTCACCGAACTACAAAGTTGATCATCTACAATACAAAAATTAGACTTCAACGGCCACGAAACATAGACAACGCTCGTGGAGGACCAACGAGCCTATACTGTCTCTCAACGAAAAGTGCTGCATACAATCTTGTGCAGAAGTGCAGTTGAAAGACGGGACGTGGAGAAGGCGAACTAACCAAGAACTGCATCAGTTGCTGGGAAAACCTCCACCGCTAAAATCGCTCGACAAAAGCTATAAAAATGTATTTATATAAATGATTCTCGATAACGAACCGAAGGGCATTAAACAAAAAGAAAGGCGCGTAACGAGAAAGATGGGTTGATCAAGTTAAAGGCGACCTGTAGATTTTCCGCAGACTGAGGCTAGTGATGTGCAGCCATGGACAGGATAGAATGGAGAATGGTCTTAGCCTTGGTAAGGTAAGTATATTTTGCTTCCATAATGCATCGGTTTGTTGGTAGCCAAAGCCACCCCGTTTACAAAGTTTCCCTTATTAGATATTCATCTTCATTTGACGTGAGTAAAAGCTTTCAAAATTTACTTCTTTCAATTTGATTTTATCTTTTACTCGATAGAATCTGCTTTCTATAGTTATTACTGGTTGACAGTATTGATTTAGAATACTCCAACAGTGGTGCAGTTAAATAATTATACGTCACACATTGTTTGCACAATCGAACATTCAACCTGAAAAATCATCCACTTATTTTGTCATTGTTTCGTTTAAGTTGAACTACTTTTTGTCGGTATTTTTTTCAATAATGGTAAAAAAGGTCATTTCTGATTGGTGTGTATACAAAGTAGATGTTTAGTATTGGCCACTCCTGATAAAAAAAATGTTTGCTAACGGATTTGAAATTTTAACAGAGACGTATTGTACTGTTTTAATTTAGTATTTTAGAGAGTCCCAAGCCTTCATATATTTTGATTTTGATTTTACCGCAGTAAATGAATCGTTTATAATAGTTGTTGATTTAATATGCAATTGAAAGACTGTTTCTTTTTTCTGGGCATGGCAAGAATATTGCTCATCACCAGTGAGTCCAATCTCGCGAATGCATGAATGATAAAGACGTTGTCCTAACTTTTCAATGTTGGGACAGCAAATAATGTATTTTAATCATTGATGCATACTCAACACAATAATGATAAATTTCAGTAGAGCCAACATTCTAATGTTTCACACACAGAAATAAATTATTATTTTAAAAAAGCGCGTTAAACTTCCCCTCGTTAAATTCCAAGCCAAAGGAGGCGTAATCAACGAAATTGTTTACAATCTTCCATGCGCCATACAACCAGGTTTGCAATCTTTCATACAACAGGCTAGATTCAGGCGTTATGTGGCTAAAGTTTACATGAAATATCCCATTTTTTTTGCTAAATTTCCCATTCCCATTATATGCATTAGATAGCGCAGAAAATTAAATGTTTCTTATAACCTGTGTAACAGCCGATTTTAAAGAAGGGGAAGAGACATAACGTTGTATGTTGCACGTACCGAAAAGAGACATTGTTTGGTTTTATTCCTCTCTCTCTTTTTTCCATTCTCTCTTTAATAAGTGCCACGTTTTGCTCAGCTACACGGTTACTGAGATTGATTCAAAATTGAGTCAAACTCAACTCGACAGTGAAAAAAGTAGAGTTGCGCCTGGACTGGGTGAAATTGTTAAATATTCATAACCATGAGTGAAATTTACTTTATGCTTAGGTATTTAGTGAAATTTAGACCTCTTAGAGGCTCTCAACGTAACCATAAATAAACAGAAAATTGTGAAACATGTCTCTAACATAAGCGAAACAATCGATAATTTCATAAGGGAGGAAGTGAAAGACTCTATGATCAGTTGGGAGCTGGATACAGCATCTAAAATGAACCGAAGCGTACTTGCTGTAAGCGTTCAACAATATCGCGACTTAAAATTTGTAAGAGGATCACTCTGTTAGTATTTTTTTGCTCTACTAGGCTATTTTTTACTCTGCTAGGAAAACGACTCGAAATTCGAATCGATCCAAAAACTAGTAGTAGTCGACAACTCAAAAGTGCAAAAAGTGAAGTCATTTATATGCTAAGTATAATTATATGCAGATATGAGTGAATTTCACTCTCATATATGCAAATTTCTACATCCGTTCTCATTTCTGCACATACACGCTAAGTTCAGTTTACCCAAATATGGGTGAAGAATACCCATAATCGCGATAAGAGCTCATATTCATTTATGGGTACAGTAGTACTTACCTATATTTGAGTTTTTTCTCATACAAATTTACTCTAATATGAGTAAAAACAACTTTACCCATATATGTGTATGTGCACTTTTAACGAATATGGGTAAACTGAGCTTAGCGTGTAGTTTAACTCGGTCTATGAGTGGTTTCACTTTTTGCACTTAAATGTGTTTGAATTTATTGATAATTTGTATAGCCTAGTTCCACAATTGAATGGCAGCTATGAAACATCCCTGATCATCTCATAACGTCTGTTTACCTGCCAGAGGACTCAATAAACATGGTTGAGAACATATCATATTTTGTGTAGCCAAAAAAACTACAATTATAATTATAGATTAAGTTCAGTACTCCAGGTCAACTTGGATGACTTAGAACATCCCAGATTATTTCATAATGTTGGTTACCCTTCCATAAGATCCAATGAACATAGTCGAACACATATCGTACATTTATACATCTGTAAAAGCTACAGTTTCAATTGTAGATCCTGAGTTATGAACAAATGAACAGCCTGGAACTTCTCAGATTTTATCATAATGATGGTTGACCTTCCAGAAGATCCATTGAATATGGTAGAATACATATCTTAAATTTGACTAGCCCTGAAATTACAGTCACAACTTTAGATCCGAAGATCTGAGCCCCAGGACTGTGTGGATGACCAAGAATATACCAGATTACCTCATAATATCTGTTGACCTTCCAGAGGACTCATTCAACATGTTTCAATACAAATCGTAAATGAGTATACCTGAAAAAGCTACTGTTACAATTGGTGATCCTAAGTTTTGAACTCCAGGACGCCTTGATTGATCTAAAACATCCCAGTTTATCTCAAAATGTCTGTAAGCCTTCCAGAAGTTTCAGAGCATGGTTGAATGCATGTCGTTATTTTTTATAGTAAAAAAACTCTAGTTAAAGTTGTAGATTCTAAGTTTGTAGTCCAAGAGAGACAACCTAGAAAGTCCCTGATTATCTCATAATACCTGTTGATTCTCCAAAAGACTAATTGATCATGGTTGAATATATGTTTTAACTTTGTGGAATCGGCAAAAGCTATAACTACATCTGTAGATCCTAAGTGCCGAACCATTTTGTGTTCAGGATGTTCTGGGTTGAAAATCAGGCATGAAAGTCTTGATGGAAGACTGTTCTCATTTTATGAAATTGTTGAAGGTATATTCAAATATCGCAAATATTTCTGATCCTCTTAAGAGCATTGTTCTTGCAATGCTTCCCACAGTGAAAACGTTTTTGAAGCTGATGTAGAAGGAGATGTTCGCTCATCACCATGAGGCACCGAGAGTGAACAACAATGTTTTTGGCTAGAATGAAAGAGCCTTTGCTGTGCTTCTATGTATACTCTTCTTAGAGCCTCAGTTAACCAAAAACAACTCTCAGATATTTGTTCGGTCCTTCCTACACCACGGTTGATCATGGGAGATTTCAACCTTCACGGGCTAGTGAGAACTGTATGTCGAAAACCGGTCTTCCTTATATGTACCTCTGTGACAACTTCAATATGACAGTTCTTAACGATGAAGAAGTAACACGTTTGGCTGGTCCATCCTCAATTGGCAGTAGATTATACGTCACACTTAGTTCGAATTCATTTACGTTGGATTGCACATGGAATGTGATCATAAAACTCCTCTGTAGTGATCATTGGCCCATAAAAATTCCAATTGCCACCGAGTTCTATCCGTCGGAATCCATCAACGTCGCTGTGTGGATGATGAATATAATCATCCCTTAACAACCCTCTATGCACACCTTGTCTACATGACCCATCCCTACCGTTCGCATCTCGCCCGCTTGAGGTTTCAAACAACCCTACATCCTCCAACCAGATCACGTTGCCCAAAAGCTCGACCTCTTTCGTATCCTGGCAGCGGTGAAGGTAAGACGTATTGTCCGCAGTTAGATGAGTACAACAACTCCAAAATGATTGGTCTCTTGGTGGCCGAAATTGCACAGTCGCGTATAACCTAACTATGAATATTGACTGGGCAAAGTTCAGGACAGCAGTAGATGAGGCCGTAACGGCGGTAGAAGGGAGGGTTTTCTCTCCAACCTGATCTTGCATAGCGCGCTTCAAGCTCAAACTCGTCCATATCCAGGAATGTCATTTCGCAGGAAACCTCCTTCTCCATGGTGGGATCGGCAATGCACCGTGGTTTGCCGTGAGAAGTCCAACGCGTTAAAAGTTTTCCATAGATGTGGAATAGCTGAGCACTTTGAGGTATACGCAGATCTTGAATGCGTTCTTAAGAGCCTTATTAAGGTCAAGAAACGCGGATACTAGTGACGATTTGTGGATGGCTTTTCGCGAGAAACGTTATTGAACACTCTTTGGAATAAGGCACGAAGACTGCGCAACCGAACTACGTACAAAGAGGGCGAGAAGTATTCGGACCAATCGATCCTCAAGTTTACGCGTCCAGTTTGTCCAAACTCGGTGACAGCACGGATGATTCCTCGCAGAACCGAGAATTTTCAATAGTCGGGATCTCTCTCGCACTTGTTTTGTGTGGCAATACGGCTCCAAGGGCTGACCGGATCAAGTTCAATTTGCTTGAAAACCTGTCAACAATCGCTAAGAGGTACATTTTGAACTTGTTTAATCAGTCTCTGGAACTCAACATTGTACCCATTGTACCCATCGCTATGTTATCTTGTATTCAAAAGTTGTTGGACAAAATGATCCTTTTCCGTCTGAACAAATGGGTCGAGACGAACAACCTGCTTTCAGATACTCAATATGGTTTCTGGACGTAAACTGGAACGTATACAGTATCGATGTGTTTGAATTGCGTTTGGTACCATGCATTCGACTCTTCCGATGAGTCTTGTACACGACACGAAAGAAGTCTGCAAATTGTACATGAAGCCTTCATAAATACTCTTGGGTTATTTCATAAATTTAAACAGGGTAGAGTTTTTGCATGCCCCTCTTCTGACTTTTGCTATCTGAGCATCAGAAAGCGAGTAAAGGCACTATGACCATAAGCCAAATTCTTGTCTATGTTATAAACCTTCATGGCCGAGAGCGTCTATCCATTCGACCTAGAGAGAAAGGGACCTGCTCAACCCTGCTCAACATGCGGCTTTGATAATTGAACATTGAAAAGATACGGATAATTAACAATCAACAATTACTTACAATTAGTAATCTACAGTAATTTCAAACTAACGCTTGGGTTTATTGTTGGACTCAGTATGAAATCTTAGATCAAACGTTTTTTTTTTAGGTTAAGCCCATAAGGCACGTTGGTTGGTAAATGACTGAACAATGCCTACCATCGGTACTTGCCTTTTGTACAGTAACTCATATACCTAGCTTTCCGTAGTACGGACTAGGGTATGAGTTACCATTTGAAAGATCGGGTAATCAAAATATTGGAAAAATCGGGTAATGCAGTATGTCTGAGCGTCTGTTTTCCATGTTAGGAGCGGCTGATCATCGTCCTCGTGCCAGCGTGGGACTCTAAGCAGTGCTGTGTATGAAAGTCCTCCGGTGAGAGTTAACGAGACCCTAGGCCCAACAAGCCGCTTTTAAGATCAAACTTACAAATATTACAGAGGTCGAAAGGTGTTGCGTACGATCTTCGGTGGAGTGAAAATGGAAGACGGAGCGTGGAGGAGGTGAATTAGCCTCGGATTGCATCAGGTACTGGGAGAACCTCCCATCGTATACATCGCTAAAATCGGTCAACTTCGGTGGGCTGAGCATGTCGTAAGAATGTTGAACGACAGGTCAGTTAAAATGATTCTCGAAAACGAACTGACAGGCACAAAAAGATGAGGCGCATAACGAGCAAGGTGGATCGATCAAATAGAATGGCCTTGATCTGATTGGCAAGGTTAGTAAGTATAAAACTTGTGTTACCTCATGAAATTTCCAGTACCTGAAGAAGAAACCAAATGAATCAATTGTCAATATAGACATGAAGTTTGCTTTGGTTGCACATTCTAAGCGATGATCAGACATTGGTCGCTTAGTTAACATATTTTTATTATAACAGAGTTCTTGCTTATAAAACAGGAGGCTTATCACTCTGCCAGGTTATGCTCATGTTGATCGTTTTTCGGGGTACCTAAAGGTGTTTCATGCTTCATCATGTCTGTCAAAACTACAGTCGAAAATTTATGCTGTTTGGTAGTCTGCTGAATATGATGTGAACAAACCTATGAGTGGTGCCAGATCTGATGGAAGTTTGTCTTGTGGTGATGAGGTGTTCAAAGGACGTCGGAGTTTACAAGCGTGGCAAGCTATCGCTTGTTTTCACCGAGAAAATCGTTAAGATCAGCGCTTTATGTTTTAAAACGGAAGCATTGCCGAATGCGTGAAGACAAGCCTTCTCATACAGTGAATTCGGTCAAAAAAAAAAAAATGTTATTGGGCAAATTTGACCGACTTTTTAGTCAAGGATTAATGGCTTTCATGTCCACCAGATCTAAACCCCTTGGATTGCTGTTATTGCTGCATACATGCTGTTTAAAATAAACTAGTACAATGTGTCCCCAAAAGTACTCTACCTCCACGAGAATCCTTGCGATTGTACGTGATGTCGAAAATTTGTTTAAAAATACATTGAACAGTTGCTAGTAGTGCCACTTGCGAAACGATTTTTTTAACTGGTGTTTGATGCTTAAACACTCACGAACTCCAATTTGATTATCGGGTTTCACATTGTACTCTACAGATGGCAGTAGTTTTCACGTAAAACGGTATGAAATGTCTGTTTGCCTGCGCCAACACTAAATATCGAAGACAATACATTGTTGATTTCCAAATTTTAAGATATGCTTTATTAATTAAAATTTTAATTTTATACAATTCAGTATAATTAAACTAGGACAAATCAATGCTGGCGGTGGCAATACGTACCCAAAATTGGGAAACAAAAGTGCATATATAGTTGATACGTATGCTGGTAGTATTTTTCTCTTACAGAAATATATACATAATGATCTGTACATTTGATGCTCATACTGGCAAATAGAAGGGACCATCACGGTACCCAATTGAGCCAAACTTGATAGGAAGAGTGGGAATGCCTTCTCCCTATTGCTAACATATTGTGCATTTCTTCTCCTCAATCAGGCACATGTTTTCCCATGTGGAAAATGATCTTTAGGGTCCATCAGATGACATACTAAAATTTCAGATTTTTTCGTTAAGGTTTAGAGGTGCCGAAATGGGCCTAAGTGCAAAATGTCGAACGGTAGCAAATATCGACCAAAACAAATGCATCTATAAGTAAACACGTAATTTTGTGATCCTAAAGGGCGAAAATTTTGTCGGCTTTGCGGTATCTCTCAACGTTTTTGAGATATAAGCATCAACAATGAATGTGTGTTTGCACTTATGCCAACATATTTGTACTATCACAAGCAATATCTTTGCTGTACAACATTATATACTAAAAAAAGCAAAGAGAAAGAGAGCGAGAGAAGGAGGGAGAATAAGAGAGAGAGAGAGAGAGAGAAAGAGAGAATGTTCTTATAATTGAGAGTGTGGATCATGGATCTTGACATATTTAAACGTGTTTATATATTGATTAATATTGAACTCATAAAATTACATGTTGTGAATGCGTGAGGGGTTGGTTCGCTTCGGGCCTGCGGTTTTGTTTGGCTGGGGGTCCTCTGGATGGTCCGCCATTCTTGGTTGCGTATTTGCGCTTTCCCTGATCACGAGACGGTAGTTGACGAGCGTTCCGGACCTCAAAGACAGATGCTTCATCGTGCTGACTGTGCTCAAATCGGAACGCCTCTTCCCGTGTAGCGGATTGCACGATAAAACTGGTCTCATACCCGAAAATTTTAGCCTGTCTTACCAGATCCTTGTTCCTTAGGCCGTTTAGAAGTTGAGCCCTTACGAATCTGTCCTCATCGTCAGCGCTGTACTTGCACGATCGGACTTTGCACATCAGCCGCGCGTGGTAGGCGACGGCCGATTCATTGTCTTCCTGCCGCATCCTCGTGAAAACCTCATGCTCGGCGGCCTTGTCGGTCATGGAGGAAAGATAGTTCTGCACATTTGTGACGAATGTTGTGTAGCAGCTCGGATCCGTTAACTTTGGTTGTAGCTTGGCTGCTTTGATTATACCTTGCATGGTATCGCCCACCGACAGGAACAACAATTGGGCCCTTTTTGCAGGGTCATTCACGTTGTTCAGGGATGCTGCTATCTCGAAAGTTTCGAGATAGCGATTCCACTCTTCCCACAATTTATTCGATGGGATACCGCTTGGAAAGGACTTCAAGTGGTCCCAGCGGATGCTAGGAGAAAAACCTCCGTTTCCCTTCACGTTGGTGTCATTCGATATCCGCCAGCTCGTATCAATGTCGTTTTTCTGTTGTGGTCCAGTGTTCTCCTTGAAGCGATCCAAAGCGGCGTTGATGCTGTCGAGAACTTTTTCCATTCGGTCTATGCGGGCAGCATTGTTTGCACGTTCCAACTCATCGGGACTTGGACCTTGACGATACCCTACCTCCGGGGATGGTGGAACCGATGGGGATCGAGAAGAATATGATGGGAAGTAAGTGGGTCGTCAGGTGAGTCGATGACTCCTTTCTCGCTTCCGTCATTGTCGCTGTCGTCACTAGCTGCGTCACCAGACTGTACGCTGCCGTCGTTTGCTGCTTCGTCGGCGGATTTGTCACTGTCGGTGGTGTCATTTGAAATTTTGCTGTTCCCGGTTCTCGGTGAAGCGGTTATGTTCTTGACGACGCGGCCGGTCGATGCATCATTTTCCTGCTCGTCATCCGACGGTAGGGTTCCATCGACGCGAACGTATTTGCCATTGTTTCGAGTGACGTTTGACATTTTGCCTGGTAATTTCTTTTGGGGTCCTTGCTATTTTCACTTGTTTCTGTAATGATGCGTATGTACAATATGTTACATATTAGTCGAACGATTTGAAGGTAGCTCAATTAGTATTTATTATTATTTTTTTTGCATGCATGCATCCGCTCAACCTGCGCGATGCCTTGCTTGTACTAGATTCGAATGCGTGATAAGTTTATCGGCTAGGATGTGCACGATCAATCGATCCGCTAACTGCGCGATAAATCGATCTGCCAACTGCGCGATCAATCGATCCGCCAACTGCGCGAGCAATCGATCCGCTAACTGCGCGATTGGTTGATCCGCCAACTGCGTGACCAATCAACCCTCCAGATTTTAGAATGCAATCAGCCGGTCCATTTATGCCGTTCGTATGCGCGATTATCGCAATCCGCCCCGTGCATTTTGGTGTTCGCTCGATGTGCTTCCACGTGGGAAGCATAACCCCACAAACAAAAATTTTTATTTAATTTTTTGTACTTCTGCCTGAGTGGTTTCCTCTGGCACAACTTTCTCAATTAATTAAAATTGCGGTTCGGGTTTTGTGTTGCTTTAAAATAAGCAAAAACCTGGCAGGATCGCCATTGTGAATGCCTGAAATGCCGGGCCAAAGGAAACCACCCAGCGTTGGGTGTGCTACACGTCTTACCTCTAGGAAGGTCCAATGTCGAAAGAGGAAGTTGCAATGGTTGCTGTGATTACGAATGATGCCGAACAAGCGGCACTCACGATGGGTGGGCGCATACAAGGTTCAGCATGCGCCACACTTGCGGTACTCAAAGTACGCACCACACACATGTCATGTCGAATACTGATTAACAATAGTAGGGTAACGGGATGTAATGTTAGCCTAGCTCCTTGATTCGGCCTATGTATCAAATATGTCATTATTTCTTCGATTATCAACAAAATCAAGTTGTTATCAGCATGACCGATTTATTTCAAAGCAATTGAGACATAATTAATCAATTTATAGTAGTTCACTTCCGCGTAGTTTTCGACTTTACTTAAACTTTACTGTTTAAGCAGGACAGATTATCTATACGATCTTTGAATGATCTAAATTTGCCAAAATTGAACCTATGGACCGAATAATGCAGCCAAGATGTACAGAATATAGTCGCATGTTATAAACTAACAGGTCACATTGGTAAAATAACAATGATTTAAGAAGTAAACGGTAGACCCAATGTTAGAGACATATTTTTTTCTATGTTCCCAACTATGGCCTGTTGTATGAAAAGCGTAGTAAAAATGTTATTATTGTTAAATTTTCAATACAAATGTCTGAGTTCCGGTTGAATGTTGTTCATATTGCTCATCTTAACACAAATTAAAGGAACAAAATTGTAGCAGCTAATTGTTTGGAATTGAAGCCAGGAGATCAATAGAAGATTTATTTTAGGTGCCAACGTAGGACGAGATGCTGAAAACTAGGTCTCAATATACATTGATACCAAAAACGTAAAATTATCCAGAAGTCCTGAAGTTTCCTTCCTTGAAAGTTTGAATTGCGCACGAAATAGCCATACTTTCAACTAGAAATACGAAGAAAAATAAGTATTTTCCATTTAATTCGCTTATTTTGACAGATACGCGTATTTCTTCTACGATATGCAGACTTTGTCAGTGTCTCGTACTAACAATTCGACTCGAGTTATTAGTACGAGACACTGAAGAAGTCTGCACATTGTAGACGAAATACGCGTATCTGTCAAGAAAAGCAATGGAAGTTGGAATTAAATGGAAAATGCTAATTTTTCTTGTGATTTCTAGTAACAGGTATTCCACTAAACAGCTCAAACTCTCTATAATTCATACTTTCAAACTATAAATGGCTTTTCCCATCCACCTAGCAGCATGAATTGATCCAGGCTGACAGAATTGCACGCTTATAGCATTAGTGCTATTAAGAAAGATTATAGTTAATTCAAGCAATTCCTGGTAATCGTCGCGAGGAAAACTATCACACAGAAAGAGCCATCAGACTGATTCAAGATTATAATGGTAACAACTCAAAACCAACCAATTCCAAAACTTTATTGTAAACGTGAATTTTCATAACCAAAACTTTGCTTATTTGAAGAAAAGTACTATTGTTAATCAGTATTCGACATGACATGTAATTTTATGAGTTCAATATTAATCAATATATAAACACGTTTAAATATGTCAAGATCCATGATCCACACTCTCAATTATAAGAACATTCTCTCTTTCTCTCTCTCTCTCTCTCTCTCTCTCTCTCTTATTCTCCCTCCTTCTCTCGCTCTCGTTCTCTCTGCTTTTTTTAGTATATAATTTTGTACAGCAAAGATATTGCTTGTGATAGTTCAAATATGTTGGCGTAAGTGCAAACACACATTCATTGTTGATGCTTATATCTCAAAAACGTTGAGATATACCGCAAAGCCGACAAAATTTTCGCCCTTTAGGGTCACAAAATTACGTGTTTACTTATAGATGCATTTGTTTTGGTCGATATTTGCTACCGTTCGACATTTTGTACTTAGGCCCATTTCGGCACCTCTAAACCTTAACGAAAAAATCTGAAATTTTAGTATGTCTGATGGACCCTAAAGATCATTTTCCGCATGGGAAATCATGTGCCCGATTATTTTTTTCAAATAAGCCCCACCCTAAGGTGGTAGCCATCATCATCATCATCATCATTCCAGAGGGTGGACACTTACATTATACTTCATGATTTAGGCGTAAAACACGGGTTTGAAGAACTCTTAAGTTAATCATTTCTGCTCCTACACTAATTCATTTATCACGTTTCATCATCAGGGAGGATTAACGACTCAGAGTGTAATAATTGGATTTCAATATGGACAACTTTCTAATACAGGCAATGGTTGAAAGAGTCACATAGCCATAGAGCGTGAATTATAAGTAATGGTTTTACTATTAACATTACTTATATTCTACATTAAATATATAATTTTAGGTTCGGTTTCTCCAAAAATATGATGAACGATCTCATGTCTTCAAAACAGTTCTAATCTCTGTGTCGTATGTCAGCTCATTTGGTGTAGTGATTGAAATATCCTGATTAATTAACTAATCCGAAAATATGGACTCAGGTGGAGTTTTGCCTAGTGAAATTTGGTTTAAAAGTAATTCGGGTTCAAAGAAGCTCACGGCAAAAAACCAATTGACGCCAATATTGAAGAGGAGTTCTTTTCCTTGTCATTCACTTTCACCTCTTTGGTTCGCCATCAACAAAGCTCTTCATCATCGCGTCAACCGAGGGGGGAAAAGTTTGGTATCAGAACATCCCACGTCGGTCTCAGAAAGCGGATATTTTGCTCCTTCCAAAGATTAGGACCAGACCACAGCTGTCGGTCGGTAGATCAGGTCCTGACATGCCGACCCGAATTCAACACAAAAGTTTCGACGAACGTCCCACTGTCATAGTCGCCTAGAGTGATGGATGAGCGCTATCGAACGGGACTTGGCTGAAATTGTATACTTTTATTTTCAGCTACCTTATTGCCATACAGCATGTGAAGTGGCATCAGACAGAGAGCTTCCGGCAGGTGGATGAGACTCCACAACGCGCTGCCTATCGTCGTTCTGCTGGGGTTCGGAGTGGGTTTTTCCCTAGTGCTCCATTTTGAGATGAATGGGATATTTCTGAAACGAGACCACTTGGTACGGTGAGTTGGGAGGGATAAGTTGTCTCTGAACTCCTTTCTTTTTTCTTTTTTTCTTTTTTTTTTTTTGATCTGAAGTATTAGGATACATTTTGACCGAACAAGTTTCGATAACCCTTCTGAAGGAACAATGAAAATTCAATTAAATTTAACAAAGTTGAAGGTTTTTAAGTCTGGTCCCTGGCAGTTAAATTTTCCATGCGAACATGAAAGCAAAGTTTTACATTATCTAGTTATCACTCATTTAACGCAACAGTGTTTGAAGGTAACTTTGAATTGATGAAAACTCCGATGGGAGCAATCATCGTATGTATCTAGTTTGCCATGGCTATGGTAGACCAAACACATTTTCTAGGTGACGAATGAGTGTATTTATCTGACAGCAAGTGCGGTGAAAAATATTGAGTAAACACTAATCATCCTTCTAGAACAAGAAGCTAGGGATTGATTAATTTAGAAAAAAATAGTTTTCCATACGGAAAAAATCAACATTGGTATGCGCTATGTTCTGACATCTACTTAACCTTTAATCTTTCGCTGTGCCTTCCATTTCAGAGAGTGAAGTTGGGTTAAAAAATGCCAAAAAGGACCGCAAAGTGGATCTTTGCTTTCTGAGTACGAAACACAATCAGGGATTCACCAGCAATTTAACGAGGAAAACTTCACTGCACAGAATGGAGGCAAACTTTTGTTTTCCTCGGTCAATGTAATCGGAGCCGATTTGGAGTCATCGTCGTCATTGGTGGTTACCAAACTTTGGACGGTTTGACTTTTGCGTTGTTTTGTGGGATGAAAAAAAAAAGAAAGAAAAGAAACACACACACCAATTAAGGATGAGGTGAGGATGAGGGGGCTTTCAACAATAACCGATGGATTGATTTTTGTGAGCAATTAAAAGTTTTTGGAAATTTGAGAAATTCAAGGGCACACAGTCTGCTTCTTATTGCTTCCAGGAAGGAAGCCAGAAGCTGAGTAGAGAGTTTAAAGATATGTTGATGGATAAATTTCCTGCAAATTGGTGAAGTTTTTCAAATCGTTTCCAAACGGTTTGCGCAATTGATGGATGTATGGAGAGAAGTGCTCATTGAGATTAAGAGGAATTAAGTTTAATTAAGTTCTCTTTTGTTGTATCAATAATCCATAATTGTTTTTCCATTGTGCGTAATCTTCTTGCAAGTCATTTTCAACTTACATTAAGCAATTCAATAAATTGGCCATGCTGATTTATCAGTAACATGCTCTCCTGCCAATGAAAACGAACCGTTGTTTATAAAATAACGAATGTATTTTGATTATGTTATTAGCTAAATTCTTCCAATATAATATGAATTATATCATTTTTCGGACAATTCATGTCACTCTTAAGAACATAGAAATTGGTTTTAGAGCAAATTTTTAATAGGTCGTAAACAACAATGTAAACAAAAATAATGTTCTTCGCGGAATGACAATTTGTGAACTCCTCAATATGAATTTTACACAACATAATATGAATTCCAGCGAATTGCTGCTATATATCATTTGAAGAAACTGGCTTAAGTCACAAACAACTTCATAGCGAAGTTTTGTCGCATTCGTCACTTTGTCAGTTCGACTTAAGTGCTTTTCTCTGCTCCGTACCGACCTATTCAGCTGATTCATTTTGGCATAAGCAACATGACAGGTGATTGCATGTCGCAACAGACTAGACGAATGCGACATATAATTTTGCGACGTGACGTAATGCACCTGTCGGGTGTAACGCGATGACTCGAAACGACTTATAATATGGTCGTATTTTACCTAGCTGAAGTTGAAGGACTTTAAATTGGATTTATTGAATAGATCGATTTGGAATTCAACTTAATGAAAATCTTCATTGTTGTAAAGCTAAGCCTTGCTAAACTTTGTTGGTTCCACACAATTGCTTAAAACTGTATGGCTTGGTTCTAAAATAGGAATTGAAACTAATTTCCAAAACTTCTACATTGGTTTTCTTGATGATAACAAAATGTTACTTACGAGCAAATTCGCTCTAGAGTTCATCCTCTGTGCCTGCTTCATATTCGTTAATGTTGCATTATTAGTGCAACAAAACAACTGTGGCTTAGCAACCGTAAAAAAATAATTGTTTGTTTACAATGTGTGTGTTTTAAATCAGTTGAGCAAAAGTTAAATAAAGGGGAGCGAACGAAAAATACGTTTACAAGAAAATTATGCACGTGTAATTCGAAAATAAGAATGTCGGAACAGTGGAGAAAAGTTTGAATTCGGAAAATTAACAGTTGTTTAATATTTTTTCCAGCACGAAAATCTAGCTCACGTGATTGAAAAAGTTCGGTTTTTCTTTTTCCGGGAATGGTCAGATTGTGGTAGGACAATTTATCGTTCCTGGCAGAGATTCTGCACTTCACAGGATAGGGTTTATAACTGAGTGAGGTCCTGCCTTAAATTGTTCAAAGTATTTTAGAATTTCTATTATATTCAATTTCAACAATTCGAAGCGTATGGTACACAGAAAAAAAGAATTTTAACAGGTGGGTAAAATTTTAAGTCAAGTCAAGCCCCTCGTTTAATTTCAAGTCAAAGGAGGCGTAAACAATAAAATTGCTAGCAATCTTTCATACGCTATACATCGTGTCCAATCTTTAATACAACAGACTAGATTCAGGCGTTATCTGGCTGAGATAAACATGAAATATTCTATTATTTTCTTACTAATCTATAGCATTCCTTTTATGTGCATTAGATAACGCAGAGAATTGAAAGTTGTCTCGTTATCTGTGTACAGTATGCCCACGTGTCCTTCTTCCCCTGTAGATTCCCGAAATGCGTTGTGGTTCAAACAAATTCATTTGAATCAAAGCATTTAACAGTCAATGCAACGCAGTAGCCTGGTCGCTTTGAAGTCTAGGATCTTTTTTCGTACTGGATGCGTTTGTATTATATAAGATTAGATACACAGATTGAAAGAAACATTTAATTTTCTGCATTATGTGATGCACAAAAAGGAAATGCAAGATCTGCCCTTGCGCTGAACTGGCCGGCTTGACGTGCCGCAAGGGCTCAGTAGGGATTCTAGGACCCGAAGCTAAGAGTCAGTTCCATTGTGGTTATATCACATCAATTATTTTTTCCACTATAGCAGCAGCACATCGATATTGTAGATATACTATTCTTTGTAATTTTAGGTCATCCAAGGAACTCCTAAGTATTTTTAAATAATTTTAAATATATTTTGTTTTTTCGGTGGTTGTGATAATTTATCTAAGGTTAGTAGTGCATGAGCGGGCCCGTCTACAATTGCAGCAGGATCACAATCTGTAAATATGTGAATACAATTAAAATTGGTATTATCATTTTATACTATAACAACCCTTCGCTATTTTATCTATATTCTATGCCATTTTCACTGAAAAAAAAAAATGTAGGAAGCATTATACACGACAAATTCTACTCAAAAAAGCATTTCCCTTATTCACCGAAACTATATAATTTATAATCATTGCTTTCCTGTTCCCCATTACCATTTATAGATCCAGACCAATAAGAGTTATCGGACTTTTTTTTTTTGTCTGGTTTTACTTAATCTACGTTTTTGGGCATTATTCATGTTTATGTAAAATTTATTTCTCATAATTGTTGGCTGTTTTCAGCTTTTCCAAGACTATTAGGATATTAAAACATATCTAATCTTTGTTTTTTCTGTTACAAACCAGTGGATAACAGATATATATTATACTTACACTTATTATGTTATTTGACTATAACTGTGAAAACAAATTCTTGATAGATATTAATTTTATCGAAGCTGCAACAGCGGAAGTCTTTCGATGACCAGCTAAGTTACGGATATATATTCTACTATAGTTTACTGGCTTGCTCGTAATATTATTTTACACTAAAACGTCAGATTCTTATTTTATGTTGAGATATTAAATGATATTACATTATCTATGATAATGGTGATGATTTAACCTGTCTTTCAGCTTTTCCAGGACATTTGAGATATTAAGGCGTACCTGATTTTTCTTTTCAGAGAGAAACCAATGGATGTCTGATGTATTTTGTACATACATGTTTACTATTTCAAAATGTATACTATTTAGTATTTATATTATAATATCTTACTTTTTTCATCATATCATTGTATATTACTTATTATCATATTAAATTTTCAGGATGTGGAATTTCAACGTTGTATACATGTACATGTATTTTCGTTTTATATATTTAAATTTTCTTACATATCATATTTATTCATATTATTAATTGAATACATTCATGTTTCATCATATATGATTTTATGTTTAGGTTGCTTCGGGGTGCAGTGCAAACTAATACATGTTATTGCTCCCAAGAACCAGCAGAAAGGAAATTTACAAGGTATACAGTTTTGAAAACATACAGAACAGGCTATCAATTTTTCCGTCTCAAAGTACATACTCCTTATATATACACAGAAAAAAATTATTAATTTTAACAAGCGCGTAAAATTTCCCCTCTTGTAATTCCAAGCCAAAGAAGCGTAAACAACGATATTGTTTGCAATCTTTCATACAACAGGCTCGATTCAGGCGTTATCTGGCTTAAATTTACATGAAATATCCCATTATGTTCTGCCAAATCTAGCATTCCCTTTATGTGCATTAGTTCACGCAGAAAATTTAGTGTTTCTTTTTATCTGTGTACTTATTTCATTTATATATTTCATATTTGATATATATTGCATGAACCTGATTATATTTCATTGATTTAAAACATAGAAATACTGGGATGGGAGGGTGCATCAGGGCATCATTGAAGTTTCAAGTGGACAATGGAGTGGATGGCCAACCGGAGTCTAGGAGGGGATGTGTCTATCATTCATGATTGCTACATTCCACTCCAACAGTTGTAATGAATTTGACGCGCCTTTCTCAAACAAACCATCTAGTGGAAAGCTTAATTGAATTGCGTATTTTGTTATTCGTTTTATTGGATCATATTGCTGGACTGGAAGGAGATTCTCTTATTCCCGCAGGTTTCGCGTAAGTGTCTCTGCTTACGGACCTGCCCAACCCTTTTTGGCCCTTCATACAGCAGTATGTTGAATTTAGAACGGTAACAAAGCATGATCTTTCTGTTAAGTGGAACCGCATGCAGGGCAAGGCCCACGCTAGGATGGTGGCTTTCTACATACATACATACACATACACAAAAAGGAAATGCAAGATCTCGCCGAAATCATTGGGATATTTCATGTAAATTTAAGCCGGATATCGCCTAAATCCCGCCTGTTGTATGAAAGAGAGCATACAATTTTGAATGGCGTATGAACGATTGCACACAATTTCGTTGCTTACGTTTGTTTTGGTTTGAAATTAAACGAGGGGAGGTTTTTCGCGCTTGTTAAAATTCATTATATTTTTCTGTGTAAGGTTAGACATGAAACAATTCGAGAAAAAAATTTCCGATATTGTTTTAAGGAGTACAAACGGGTTGCTGGGTCTTTCGATTGGAAATCCAAGTCCTTCGTTTGATGTGGCCAAAATAAACTAAATCTGAGCAAAAGTTTCGTCCGAAAGGCCAAAGAACAAGCCAAAAACAGAATTGGGTACTCATGCACGCAATTTTCATTATCAAATGTTAACGAAGTCACACTGCTGCACGGAAACAAAAGTGTTCCAAAAAATGAAAACGGATTGTGATATTTACCTCAAAACGTGATCTAGTTCTCAATTATGTGATTCAGCTCACAGTGAATTTTTAGCTTGTTCTTGAATTCATGACTCCAGTTCACGGATCTGGGCACGGATTTTTGTGTGCCCTGGATGATGAGACATATTTCAAAGTGGTCTCCATTCAGATTGGTTTAGAGAACCTCAGTAAGTTACGGAATATTGCCAAGAAAAACATGATCTTGAATCGAATCGAGTCACTCTCACTTGAAAAGTCGACAATTGTCGAATCGAGAGGGTTGACTCTCTATTTAATTTGGACGCAGAGTCGAAGCACTCGATTCTACAATTGTCGACTCGTCATGGGAGAGCAACTCGTTTCGACACATTCGACACGGAGAATATTCAATTGACTTTACGATTTAGTCTAGTCGGATTTGGCTTCATTTCATTAAGCAAAGGACATACTGGAATGGTATTTTGGTAGTAAACTTGTGCCGAATGATCTTTATCTATCAAATTCACCCAAACTGCAGATGATTGAGAAGTACTAGACCTTTATGAAGTAGAAACTTCATGTATATCCTAAAGTAGTTAGTTGAAGTTTTTTTCATTTTTTCATGGATGCAAATAAAGTCGACTCTTATGTACAAAACCTGTTAGATGGTATTAAGGCAAAGGTACGATCATTTGTATTTGAACCTTGAGTTTGATAGAGATTGTTAAGCTTAGTTATCCGTTCAATCAAAACCCTGGAAGTTTGATTTCAATCGGATAAAATGCTTAATTTTGCCGGATTAGTTTATGGGATGTAATTTTATCGTGGACACCCTTTATCACCATCTATCTGAGTGACAGAAAATATATATCGCTAAGTTGTCGATTTAAGATTTCAATTTTATTGACGAGGACTGGATGAACGCGTTTACCTTTCATTAAAGCACTAACTGCCAATTGTAAAAATGTGATCCTTTTCAGTTTACTCACTCACAGCACTTCCTCACTCATTTTTCAGAAATTATCCAGGATGAATTGGATCTTTGCTCCAAGTTCAATTAGTTTTCCGGTCAACGCGCCCAGTTTGATGTTCCAAGCCAATCAAAAAGTTGTAGAGAAATGGAACCGACACCAACGGTTTCTCCGAATAAGCCATTTCGATTGTTGTTATCAAGAAAGCTTTTGCTTTTTTGCTGATTACTCCACTCGTCACAACGTGGCACTAGAATCAAATTACTATCGTCTACCAACACCTGAAGTCATCAAAACGTGCCTTCAGTATCGTTCAAATGGATGACGAGGCAATCATTCTCCTGCTGATGAATACCCATCGTAACTTGTTTCGATACAACCATTTGGTACCAGGGGTGAAATCATGCTGGACATCAGTAGGTGATGGCAAAGCTGATGGATTGTTGTGTTTGCTGTTTAACATTGCACTGGAGGGTGTAATTTGAAGACCGGAAATATTCACGAGCGGTACGATCATCAGGAAATTCGTCCAACTTTTGGCCTCACTGCCGACGTAGATATTGTAGAACGCAACTTTGAGACAATGTTAGAAACGCAAATCAATCATAAGGCTGAAGCAAATAGCATTGAGATTGGGTAAAAGGTATGAAGGAAACAATGTTAAACCACGAGTTCAGACCAACGGAGATAAATTCGGGATTCAAGACGACTTTTTGTATCTGCGCTCATTAATAACCGCCGAAAACGACACAAACAGAGAGATACAAAGGCACATTATGGCTCCTAATCGAGCGTTATTTGCACTTCCAGATTGAACAAAGTTTGTCGAACTACAAAGTTGGTCTACAAGACAATAAATAGGTCGGAAGTCCTCCATGACCACGACATATGAACATGGAGGATCAACGAGCCCTTGATGTCTTGAAAGGAAGGTGCTCCATAGCGTTGGCATAATATATGGATCGATTTTTGCAATTTTTGAAGTGATCCACAAGTGATCGTGCTTGACGCTGAACGACAACGACTGGCAGGGGGCCGATTTGCACCAAGGAGGTAAGCGCTGACGTCAAATATATCTCCCACACCAAGTTCCCTAGGAAGGTTCTTTTGTGGCTGACGATCAGCGAGAAGGGATTGATCAACCCCCTATTCTTTCCTTAGAGGCTTGCCTGGACAGCGAGATACAAAGTACAAAGTGCCCGCCGAAAGCTGCCGCCTTCATCCAATATTATACGATGGAGTATGTGGTCTATTGGCTGGACCTGGCTTTGGCCCACTATGCCAAGAGATTTCTGGAGGAGATTGACCAGGTGGATCTAGTTGAAATTTTCGCTTTCTATATCGGAATACACATTCTCTTCATGTCTATTCGTTCTAGCAATAAATTACCGTCCACTCCTAGCGCTTCGCATGGAGATGAGAAATTGTCTGCTTCTAACAAACTTCATCAAAGATCGTTACTTCCGCGCATGGGAGAATACAAAAAACAACAACCAAAGTATACAATAGAGGTTTAAACAGCTCGTTGGGTATTCTGGCTTAGCAAACATCTTCTGTACAACAATACAACTGTACACCGGATGAGTGCAGTTTCCACTTAATAGAAAAATCATGCTGTAAGAAAGGCCAAAAAATGTTGGGCAGTCCCGTAAGCAGAGATACTAACGTGAAACCTGCGGGAATAAGAGAATCTCCTTCCAGCAATATGATCCAATAAAACTAAAGAATAGTAGTTTATTCAACATTTTGCAAAAATAAGAGTTTTCATCTCAAGTCGAACATTTAGTAATAATTACGAAGAGTGATGAACAAATCGAGTTTTGCAATGAACTTTCTGCAACATTTTTTTGCGATGACCTATAGAAATTGTGGTTAACTCTTTCTTATCTTTACACTTCTATGAACACTGCATAAGGCCGGCCATGTTTGATGACAAAAAATTCTGATCCAAGTAGGTTTACCAGTATGACTGTCAAAAATTTTCATGATATGTTTGACATTGAAAACCTCGGAAACTATACTCAAAATGAGTGCCTCCAAATTGGACTGTTCAATGGAGTGAAGGCGAATTTATAATTGATTGGGGAAAAACCAACAGCGCTTTTCAAAACAAAATTCCGAGCCCTCCAACGAGCGTAGAATATTTTCCCGGATAAACCAAACGTTTTCAACAAAGTATTGGTTTCACTATTTTATAGTTCTCGAAAGGCTCCCGAAAGATCGATCGTTCGAGGAGAATCATTTTGATATACCACCAACATCTTTTAATGAGAACTTCAAACAGATTTTCTGAACCTTGACATAGAAAGTATTATTGCAAATATCGAAGCAAATACCATTCAATCCCAACCAACACATCTTTGTCATATTTGGTTTCAGCAACCACGACGTAACATAACTAAGTCACTTTGACTAATTTGTGACTAGGGATCTGCATTAATGTACTGCATAAGATGCTAAATTGTGTAACAGGTAGTCAATGAGAAATGTGCCATAAGGTAGTACTTTTCGCTGCTCAAGAGCGTTGCATAAAGAAGCACATTATGATAAAACAGTCAATTATGCATTGGAATCGGGAAAAATAATTTCGACTCTTGTATTAACCGTTGACAGAAAAAGACGTTATTAGATTGTTCCCCTCAAATTTCATGGAATACGGAATTTTGCAGACATAACGCTTTCTATGATTCGATGAAGTTTTGAATGTTAACGATACTAGCGTTTTCCGCACCTCTTTCTATTTCTTCGTTTATGATCGGTTGCATTTGAAATTATAGGGTGTACCGTTAAAACTCCGTACACACAAAATTCATTCTCAAAATTTGAGTTTGTATCCGATTATCACCAAAATTTTCGGGAAGTGAAAAGCCGCAAAGAAAATTAGTTTTGACATCTTACTTTTAATTTATTTCGCCTTTATATCCGAATGCGCGAACTTTGGCCTTAACCCCTGCTATAAGGTACTGCACGACCTCAGAATCGACAGTTTTTTTGCATATTAATCCATGTTTTCTTTATTTCTTCTAGATTTTTCAGAACTTTTGGGCGCAGTTCCAGAGGTCTGGGGGTTCAGATCTTTCGACACGAGATCGACATCATTCGACTTATACCACTCTAGCACGTCTTTCTTCCGGACAGAAGATCGTCGGACCGTCGTGAGACATCAGGAGACCGCTTTTGGAGACACTCTTCCAAATACACCTGTCCATTTGTGGTAATTGCGGTAACGAAAGGTAAACTCCTCTTTACGCAAGTTTCTACAATACGGTGAAAACCATGTCTTATTCTCACACCAGAACAGTTTCAGTCGTGAAAGAAATCTTCTCAAAAGAAATGATTTTTTGGCAAAATAATCACGACGGTTATCTTAAATTATTGTCTTTTTGATTAAAGGGTGTTTCGATCAATATTTGGTCGACTTAAACTTGACGCATTTCCTTTCATCGTTCATTAAAAAAAATTTGCACACCCCTTATTTTGAAAATGTGTGCGTGTATCATAATGTCTTTATTTTGATTTTGAGGTTATCAAAATGTCGTCGAAGGAAGAGAAGCAACGCATAAAAATTTTGCACGTGCATGGCGAAAATCCAAACTACTCTCACGCTTAGTAGGCAAAATTGTTGAATGTGGCTGAATCAACTGTAACCTACGTATTAAAAGTGTTCGGTGAACGTTTGTCGACAGTTAGGAAAGCTGGATCTGGGGGGAATCAAAAGCCGGAGGCCACAGCGACGACAAAAGAGTTGCCCGTTGTTTTGAGCGGAACCCCAACCCATCCGTCTGACATGTCATAAAGAAGCTGGGAGTGACGCCTTCAACCGTGGATAGAGCTTAAAATCGAGCTAGACTGTCGACCATCAAGAAAGTGGTGACTCCAAATCGCGACGATAAACAAAACCCGTCGGCCAAAGCACGATCGCGAAAGTTGTACCCGACGATGCTGACGACGTTTGATTGCGTGGTACAGGACGATGAAACTTACGTCAAGGCAGAAATTAAACCTTCCTGGACAGGAATTTCATACGGCAACCGGACGGGGAAAGGTGGCAGATATTTTCAAACCCATTAAAGTGTCAAAGTTCGCGAAGAAATATCTGACGTGGCAGGCCATCTATACCTGTGACTTAAAGAGCAACGTTTACATTGCGACCGGAACCGTCAACCAGGAAATTTATCTGAGCGAGTGCCTACGAAAACGCCTTCTGCCTTTCCTTAAGCGACACAATTGTTCCGTTCTATTTTGGCCGGATTTGGCATCTTGCCATTACGGAAATAAGGCCATGGAGTGATATGCTGCCAACAACGTTCAAATGGTGCCCAAGGACAAGAACCCTCCCAACACGCCAGAGCTCCACCAAATCGAACAATATTGGGCCATCGTCAAGCGGAACCTTAAAGAGACTCGAAAATCTGTTGTGAGCGAGAAACAGTTCAAGGCCCAGTTTGCCGCGTTCTGCGAGTTCTGCGTTATGTGGCAAACAAAGTGGACAAGGAGATTATACAAAATCTTATGGAAGGTGTTAAACGGAAGACTCGGCTATTTGCATTCGGTAAAAGGGAAGCTTAGCTGAATGTTTCTCCTGTATTCTGTATAAACTGAACTTGAAAAAAAAAGAATTTGACTTATTGATAAAAACTTTGATCGACTCACACACATTACTGTTTGACCAAATTTTGATCGGAACATCCTTTGGTCAAGTGTCAACTTGCTTTATTGAATAAGTTCTACAGAGCCAAGTCATCATTAGATTGATTTACGAACTAGAGTTGAGGTAATCCAACCAAACGCTTACAATCATCTCAAAGTTAATCAAATTTCTAGATAGGATTTCTGATTCAATTCTTCCAATTTTATCAATCCCCTTAGTGGATTTCGTAGAAATAGAGCCATACGTGGGGTTGAGCTCTTATTTTCATTTCATTCTGTTTCATTCATTTCTTTCATTCGCTTCATTAAAATCAGAGAAGGTCGGATCCGATTGCCCCTTCATTTGGCGTGGAATCGCAGATCCACTCTTCGCCGAATTATTGCGAAAATTTCCCGTTAATGCGTGCGAATGAGATTGAAGAAGTATGTAAATAATGTCACATTTTCCACCAAAATTACAGCAATATTTAACGTGTCTACGCGGGCCTCAGAGTGCGAACCGTTGAGGGAAGCAAATCGATTCCCATCGTCGTCGTTGTTTCCGTCACACCAAACCCGTGGAATGGTCGCCCATTTATAAAACGAACGACCTGTGTGCTCGGTTTCTGTGTACTTTGGGGAGGGAAAATGGATGCGATAAAAAAAACTCATATCCATTTTGCTTTTATCTCTTGATACGGTGCGCTTCCTATCTACCTACCCATCTACAAATGATGCGAGTTATTTTCGGACACTCTGTTTCCGTCAATTTGGGTACAATTTCGTCACAGTTATTGCTTCCGCATCCCGCTACGGATGTCTGGTGAAGTGCACTATCATTCGTATATTCTTCGAAAGATTATATTAATAAAAAATCGGGCTTTAATACTGGAATTCATCCAATTGCCTGCCACTGGTACTCATATGTACGCACATCGCCAAAAAACTAAATTGAAACATGTGTTCTCCCATCAAGTACATCCAGAAGAAAATGATTTAGTATTTGCCTTTTCGCAGGCTGTTTGTCTTATCCCCTCGTTTTGTCCATCACTAGGAGGATGTACAACTTCAGTCTTGTGGAAACAAATTAATTAATGTTAGTAATTTGTTTCTGGGCAGCCGTAGCCATAGCCTTCTCCAGGCCACTAAATAGCTGAAGCTAATTGTGATTGCTCCCGTCGGTTGCCGTCCATCTTCGTAGTGCGCACACCTGGCGTTTGTGGCGGCGTCGGTGTCTGGTAAATCGAAGAAAATGAACAACTTGTATGACATTGCTCCCGTTCCGTATCCGTTCGATCCAACAGGAACAGGAAGACAACTTGCCCATCTTGCTGCCATTTACAGCAAATGCTTGGCGTTTTTCGTTCTCATGATGCTGATGATGGTGGTGGTGATCAAATGGAGGAAAATAGACCGACATAAATTGTGATTGGCCTTCGGTGTTGGACTTTAGTGTTACGACATGCATCATTGGGTGGTTGGCTAGTTGGTTTGTCGACATTGTTCGTAGCATATGCTCGGAATGCACTAGAAGTCAGACGATCCGTTAGTTTGAATGAAGAACAATGTTTTTGATATTAGCAGTTGAGTTGCTAGTGGAAATCAACTTCTTAGTGGTTGTTTGATTTTGAAATTTAAAGACTTTGTGTTGCCGCGCTTAATGGAACTCATTAAGGTAAACAGTTTTGGATCTACGAAGGTGCTGCTTTACCCAGGTAACCATACATTAGGTAACTTATGCATTAGCTAACCTATGCATTAGAATATGCAGTAAATCAACCCTAAATCTGAAATTCAGATGCTACAAGCATTATTTTAGCATAATTCATTAGCATCTTGAATGCAATCGGTTGTAAAGTTGGATTTCAAATGCTTGTAGCTGTACTAAGCATTTTAAATGCAAAATGTATTGATGAAGACGCTAAAGACGTTAAGACGGTTTGGAACTGCTTATTGGTTACCAGGTTAGAATAATTAATCATTATTCAATCCTATTCAATCATTGGAAAATAATCATTTTAGCGTCATGGCTAAGATAAACATTTGCTATGTATACACTCAAATAACACAATAAGAAAGTGTTTTCATAAATCTTATATCAATTCAGCTCCGTTCTTGGCACATTTATTTCAAATGAATCTCTGTACATGTCATGCGTAAATCAGTTCGAATGTACTCCCTCAAAAAACAAACTAAACACATTAGATCACGCTGAAATAACATGCATATAACATATAACATGGGTCTTCCCGGTCTTCAGTCGGTAAAGGCTACACGCGTAAAATTCCAAGCCAAAGGTGGCGTATACAACGAAGTTGTTTGCAATCTTTCATGCGCCATACAACAATGTTTGTAATCTTGCATACAACAGGCTAGATGCAGGCGTTATCTGGCTTAAATTTACATGAAACATCCCATTATGTTCTGCCAAATCTAGGATTCCATTTATGTGCATTAGTTAACGCAGAAAATTAATTCTTTATTTTTATTTGCGTATACCATGCTGGAGGTAACTTGTTTCGATTCCCAGTCTGGCCTAGGAATTTTTCGTTAAGGAAAATTAGTTTCTTTGGTCTTCTTAGAAATAAGTGTATTATTTTAATTTATTAAAATTAACAGAAAAGAATACTTTTTCGCTTCGAATCGAAATTGCATAAAAACTACTAGTTGTATCTAAACTCTTATAAAACTTCTGTTCTTTCTTTTGGTTGTATTAGATTTCAGATAAAATCAGTAGTTTTTATGAAATTTCGACTGAAGGGTCTCAGACTGTTACGAAACTTTGTCCACTCGAAGAGTTCATGGATAAATGAACAAAAAAACAGGGTTGAAATTTTTTCTGGAAAACGTCAATTGAAGTTTTCCGATTTCCACGAACCTCACTGAATAATATTCCGTTCGGTTATTTCGCAAGGAAGCTTGACATTTCACCAAAACTGGAGCAGATGTCAAAATTACTTTCGGTCAAAATGGCAAAAATTAGTTGTGGTCTTTACTTGCCAGTTATATAATGGGCTATATGCCGAAAAAAAAACATTTGGACAATTATGGAAAATTTTGAAAAACCTTCTCTTGTTTATTAATTTATAAGCTCTTTTCAACTTATGCTCGAAAAACAATGGGCCTCGTTTTCATACCAAAACAGGGGGTGAGTAACTCTGCCACATTGTGTTTGTTTTGATCGTGTACAAATGTGTTTCTGGGGTGGCAGAAGGTGTTTTTGTGCTTTCACAAATCGAAAATTTATGCTTATTGGCAACCATGGACGGTTTAGACATTTAATACATGCTCACTTATGCATCATCTGAATTACAATAGTGTAAGCGAGAGGGAAACCAAAACAAACAATCGATTCGTGTAAGTGGTGCCAGATATGAATTTATATTGCATGTGGTTGCGAGTGTGTTTGTGGCAAATTGTGTTTTTGAGAGTGTTAACACAAAGTGGCAGAGTGATTTTCCCCCTCTACCAAAATGAAAAAAAAAAAAAACAGAGATTACTCAAAATTCAGTTAAGACAATGAAGGCCCATTGAGGGTACGTTTGATTCTAACGTTTTTGAGTTAAATGTGAGTGTGAGTGAAGCCGGATGGGAAACAAACATCCATGTTTATTATGAGAAATCGCAAAGCTTTTTCTAGTTGTATAGATTTTATCTAATTTTCGAGTTTAAATCGTTGTGGCTTCAAGTGTTATTGAAGAAAATGTTTAAACGATAATCATAATCATATAAACTAATTTCCTAATTTCAAATTTAATAATTGAAAAATTCAGCTTTTTCGTAATATTAATCAGAAAAAAAGCCTAAATAAGTGTGATACTCGAAATTGGGAAACAATCATCATTGCGTTTTCGAACACCTCAAATATCAGCGTTAATTGACTCAAAAGTATTCAGTAATAAAATATTCCCCCAAATAATTTGTATACTTATGTAACATACAAGAATTACTTAATACCTACATACAAACATTCAAGCAAAAAACTTGCGTTTGGCTGACTTTTGAATCGAAATTGCTTAAATTTCATGCATTTTTTGCTTTTGCTTTTTCGTACCACTACATAAACATTGCAGCGAATATAATACCTTGTTTACGTTGGAAACAGACATCACACTGACGTTTCTCTTTGTCAGTCTAGACAATCCAAGATCTGTTCAAAAATTGCGATACATAAAATGAAAGGGACCGAGGGTCGATCACAAATTACGTTTGCAATTTCTGAAAAGCACACGAGTATGTAATCGTTTATCGTTGCCCAAAGTAGTGACAGTTAGGAAGAAAATACAGAAACTACTGAGGAGACAAACATTTATCATCATCCCCGCGACTCGTTATCTTCTCTGTCAAGCAATGTTTGTTTGAGAGACATCACAAATGCTAGAAAGGTACTTAAGGTGAAACTAGAGGGAGTCCTTATTCTATGTGATTTATAGGTTAGGTTAATTATCACTTCACGATTTTTGAGACAAAAAATCACAAACAAAACAAAACAAACAACGCTTAAATTGCTAGTCAATGGATGCTCCAATAGAGCAAACGATTCTTGAAAATTACAGGCCTGAAGTCTTAATAGTATTTCAGGTTTGGGCTCAGAAAACTTCTAAGTGATTGGTTCTTGAAGCAATGTGTGCTTATTATTAGAAACCTCTTTAATGCAAACCCATTAAACATATTTATGAATAAGTTTTCCTCTCTTTGAGGATCGAAGTGAGGCATGAAAATTTTCCGTTGTCATTTTTCTATCGCTTTTTTCATGTTATAAAAGTATTTCTTGTTGAGAACAAGTGTAAAGTCAATTTTGATCCACTTCTTTAACCCAGTCTTGTGCTGAGTCACACCAAAAGCAGCATTGTGGGACGTACATCGGTTGTGATAGAGATAGTGAGAAACAAACTCGGACCTCTTGGACTTGATACTAGATCTAGTAAAATTCAGCTGAGTACCTTTTATATTTTTACTCCAAAAGTTTCAGCTCTCGTAATGCATGTTCTAGTTGTTTGAAATTTTAGGCTAAATATAAAAAGAGACCTAGGAGTTTCGTGAGCGAGAATGTCATCACACACATACACTGCGGCAGTAAGATTGCTGCTCTCTAATTCTTAGTAACGTCCCAATCGAGGAGTTACAGCTTCATAGCTGTATGATGTGGCAGGGGTAACGAGTTGCAATAGAGGCGGCCCCCTGGGCTTGAGACCCCTCCCCTCTACTGCGAGAAGGTAAATCCACTTAGAATGTCAGAGTTTGATAGTGAGCTCTATGGAACTTCTGGAGGAAACAGCAGCTGTCCGAAGGCAACTCTGTCAATTTAGTACCACTTTGGGTCCAATCAAAATGTCTCGTCCATTCATTACGACAGACACAATGAATAGTCAAATCTACGTGGAGACGTGTCTGCAAAAAAGATTACAACCCTAGATCAAACAGCATAACACACCTACAATCTGTTGGCCTGATCTTGCTTCCTGCCATTGCTCTAGGTCGTTTTTGTACCAAAGGAAATGAATCCACCAAACTGTCCAGAGATTTGCGCTATCGAAACTTTGGCGAAGCTGAGAAAACACGTGAAACCAGCGGATAGTGTTGAAAAAAATAAGAAAGATTGGCTAAAAGTGGTGAAAATGGTAGGAGGAAGCACTGTGCAGAAGCTTATAAGTAGTGTTAAGGAAAAAGTTAGAGAAATCACCTACCCTACGAAAAATCCATCAAATTGAAATGAAGATGGAAAGAAAACATTGTTATTAACTATGTTTGAGAATAAACTAATCATCACATATGGTCTTTTTTTATTTGAGAAAAAAAGTGTATTTATATTTTTCGGAACAGTCGAGATCAGATCAGAGGAGATCGCAGCAAGCCGTGGTTTGAAACTGACGTGTTTTGTTTTTGCTGCGTCGTTTTCGCGAAACAAAAAATCAAAATTAATTCGTAATTCAACTTAAACAAACAGTTAAATCATAAAAACTCCGCGTGTTTTGTGTACGACGTAGTGAATATAATCGATTCCCTCCCAAAAAATGTAATGATCGGTAGCATTTCCCCATTTTAATAGTTTTTTTTTTTTGCACCCGGAGGCAGAGTTAAATCAGCTTTGTTTTGTTTGTCGGTGCTATTAGTATTGTGCCACCCGGGTAAAAAAGGTTAAATTAGAGTTTTTTCCCATTCGGTCGCGAGTGTATTCTTGATTATTATCAGTTTTGAGGTCGATATAGAGTCGCGTCATTACGAGGGATTTTAATAAATGGCAGAGTGTGAAGTGCAATGTAAAAAACGGCCATTTGCTGGTCAGAAGCAATGATCGAAGCTTACGCGCATGCGCGTCAGTGCGTCTGAGTGGCTGGCATATAATTTCAGATGCACTCATCACGTGGTCTACAGAGGGAGAGCTGTGATTTTTTTTCATTCATTGCCCAGTGATTGTGATTTTTCAAGCTTAATTTCTACTCGAAAGTGCTTTTTACCTGTGATTTTCATTGTATTTCATTTGTGCACGAAGTACTAAATATATTCGTGCTGTTTCACGCGAAAAGGATGATGTGGAAATATTTGCCGAATAGCGGAGAACTTCTCTTTTAGAGACATAAATGCATCCTATAGCATCACAGGGTGGCCGTCCAAATGAAGAATGAACATCAGCAACAATTTCCGGTGAGATATATCCGATTATAACTAAATTTGAACTATACTACTAAATACGTGCCATCGTCAAAGCAATATGACTTGATGATGGAAGTGTGTGCACAATACTAATTTTCATTTTCGTGTCGACAAAACTTCGCTTAACTGCAAACATTTTTCTTCCATAAAAACACTGCCGAGGGGCGTTAGATTGTACATACACACATACTCAGACAGTCGAGATCAGATCAGAGAATAGATCAAGCAAATCGACAACTTGGATAAATTTTCAAGATATCAAGTAAGTTTAACGACCCTCTGTTTGTGATCCTTGTATTGCTCATTAGTCATATCTATTTTGGAGTTAACTTCTGTCATTTGGTCATCATATGATGTCGTGTGGATTTAACGAATCTATTCAGTACAGCGTAAGGTTGTACTGCGTGCTCTGCGTACTCTACCGTGATCCCATCCATCAAGGCTTCCACTTTACCAAAATCGATGTGCTCTACTTGGTATTGAACCACTAGTGGACAGACGCAAGTTCAACCAATCCTTCTTCTGCGCCAAGATTTTACGTTTCGAATTAGACAGTCCTGCATTGCTCAGCCAGCTCAACATCTATGCTCCTCAATACCGCGACTAACACAGTACGAATCATACAATCCAGTTGATTCGATAAGTGGAAATGCAAAGATGTCTGGACGAGGGTGGTTTCCCAGACGCCTGTAAAACCACCAAGTGATCTACCGACGTCCGATTTGCTTGTTGGATACGACGGGTAAGGTGCTGGAGAAGTCAACCCTCAACAGGTTGTCGAAATACACGGAATGTACGGACGGCCTGTCCAAGAAGCCTGTCAATTTCCACTTCAGCTGTGGGTGGAGGGGAAAATTAAAATTTAAACAACTGTTTTTCGAGCAATAGTTCATTGAGCCAATAGTCGAGTGCTGCAATTTGTTGTGCATGCCCCACCACCGTAAGTACTTAGAGCTACCTTGGTAAGCTCGAGAGTTTGCACAGACTAATGTGCCTAAGAATGGTTAGCGCATACCGTACAGGTCTGCGGGAACGATGCTCATCGGCATAATCATAAAAGAGTACGTAGAGTGCTTCGATCAACGAGGCACGAGAGGTATCCGTAAGACCACTAGAGCCGCATTAATGGTCATGTTGAACGGGAGTGGAATAACTCCACCAAAGGTCGGTGGACCCACCGACTAATTCTTGACGTATCCAGATGTGTCAGTCGGCGACACTGGGAAGTTAACTTCCATTTGACATAGATTCTGTTAGGCTACAGATACTTTTGACAGAGTCTTCCGCGTGTCCGATTGAACGACGCGAGAAACGGCATGACGGCTGTGAGAGGTCCGGACACGATTCTGGACAAACCGGATCGGAGAATGTGTCAAGACCGGGACATTTGAGACGCGGTAAACATGGTGACCTCCCAGATTTTCCTCGAGCTCCAAGGCAGATGGTGGCATGAGGTTACCAACTAACTACTTTAGGCATATGCAGTTAGATACAAATGGCCAGATGCCATTAGGTGGAATGCTATTAGATGGAATGCCACATGGTCAAATGCCATTCGAATTCCATTGTTCATTAGGTCAAATGGGTCAATTGGCTGGATGACTGTACAATAATTTTATTATATTTCTTCGTTTTTTTACAATCGCACTTTGCTCATGTTCTTCCACGAAAAACTCAACAAAGCATGAATGAAACATGAAATGCAATATTTTGATTTCATTATTCTGTACAATGCAGCTTTGTTCTTTGTTTTCTGATTCGTGTTTTTTTTCCTGCTAACAACTCAGGTGCGGGTCTTAATGCATTTCCGCTGTTGTGAATTAGCAGTTTTTCTCGATCCATGAAAGTCAATGAAAATTTCAACTCTTGGAACTTCCCCTATCATCTATCTGCGAAAAAGCACTCATGAATTTTAAATTATGCTCACATCATGTAAATCAAGCATTAATCAGAGTGATCGATTGCTTCCAGCTGATTGAATAACGATGTAACGACATCGTCACAGCCACATGGTTGCTCGCTTGGCAAGAACGCAAATAATCAGTCTAAATGATTGATTGTCTACTTGAACCCGAGCCGAATCAGAAACCGAGGAATCTTCAAATTTTACCAACCAGAATTATACAGAAAGCTTCGAGTTCGACAATCACTCGATTATTCGATTGGATCTTTCTAATTGCCTGAGAGCTGCCAACAGCAATCGATTAGAAGGGTAAGTTGTTCTTCCCCGGCTCCGCCCCGCAGTGATGGGTCATCCGAATAGAAGGAAAACTTTTCCGGTCCAGCTCTCGATTGTAGTTTGCAGCTCTTTTGTTGTCGCTGCCAGCGGTGAAATTGCCGGAACAAGTTTTCATCCAACAACTTTTCCCGGCCAACACTTGGCAGCTGTTAAACTTTCTGCCGGCTGACGATGCGTCAAGTTCCGGAGGTCGAACGGGAAATTCGATCAACAGCACCTCCGTTGATAATGAGAACTTTTAAATTTAATTGATATCGATTTTCCATCAGCAGCAGCCCAGCACAATGTCGGAGGAAGTGTGCTGCTATCTGACGTGTTTTAATTACGTAATCGCTCTTTACATCAGTTTGATTTATTCCCGTTCTCTACCCCATGTCAGCATGGGTGGATGGTTTCAGCGGGATACATTGTATGGAGTGGATCAATAATTTCCACTTCAGCTGTGGGTGGAGGGGAAAATTAAAATTTAAACAACTGTTTTTCGAGCAATAGTTCATTGAGCCAATAGTCGAGTGATGCAATTTGTTGTGCTTCGAGTGCATACAGCGATAAAAAAAATAAGTGTATATTTACGGCTCTATGGCTTCGGTCAGATTATCCAATTATACAAACAATTGAATTTATGTCCCACTCCCGGTTGAGGGTGATTTCTAGTGTTTCGGACTATCGCAGCCATGTACACCGCATAAGGTCGTTTCGATTGCTAAATTTACATGCAAATGGTGTGGAAAAATAAATTGGCACACGTTCACATTAGAATGGATCGATCGTCGACATGGCGCGGGTTGAGGTATGAGTAAGGTGATAAGCGGTTATCGTATTGCCCGGAGAGTGAAATATTGTCGCCCAACCGAAACACGACCGCTTAAATGTTGATTGTACACCTGATACGGTTGTTGATGAATTATTACCACCTACCGGTGACGGGATTTAGCACCTTCCGGGCAACCACGAATCACGGCCGGGTCAAATTTTCCAACCGCTTAATGATGGATTGGTGCCGGGGGGTATTGTGGCTAAAATGTTGAAATGTGTGAATATTCCCCCGTTTAAGCGAATGACTTTTGAACCTGCTAAAATCGTTCGCCCAATCGTTTCTGTCCAGGAATGTCCGTATGGAATCAATAAAATAGACAATGCCATCATTCATGGAAAGGCGAGACAAGCAGTGATTACAGCATCATTCACACCTAATAGCGACAGTGACGATGAGACCAGGATCGATCAGTAACGCCATCGACCCGAAGAAGAGCACCAAGATAAAGCAAGAGTTCGTCTATTCACCATCATTGCATCATGTATGTATGTAGGTAGGAAGATGCATCAGATGAAGCTCCACAACCGGAATCGAAATGCTGTTGCACATTTCCGAGCCGTTGCTCAATTCGTCGTATCTTAAGCTACTGCCACTGAAAGTTCTATTTTGTGCCCTTATTTAATTCGATTCCCATCTGAAGTTTTTCCTATTCATCGAACATCGATACAGAATCTCGGTATCTGCTAGCCGGGTGTCTCTTGCCAATTCTGAAACGATTCGCAGCTTGTAGCAACTCAGTAAGAACGAGACTCCTACATCTACAGTAATAGCAGTGTTAGCATATATGCAGCTGAGATGCGGCATGGAGAGACCAACTGGAAAGGTGCAATCCCCAAAGAATCTGAGCATGAATACCGTGTTCGTTAAAACTATTTCCAACTTCCAATGGCTGCCACCATCCCTGCACTACACGACAGGACGAGGTATGATGGATTGGTCCGTTCTCTTCTATTGAATTCAAAAAAAGGTGGCAAATGTAACAACATTCACAGTGCGATTCAATATTATAGGAAATCGGCAAGCGGTAAGTGAAAAGCAAAATGAAAAAGATGTGGAAAATTTATTCAGTTGATGCAGTATTTTGCAACTTTCTGTCTCGCTGGAACAGAGGGGACAGAGGACACGGGATGGGATAGAGTGTTGTTGTTTTAGCACGGTACAGCGAACCGAAGTTCCGATCGCTTTTTGCGTCGGAATAAACACAAGACTTCCGATCGATGCATCCACAAACACCAGCCGACAGACGTTTGGCCGCTTGGGAGCTTTGTGTATTTGTTGAGTTAGCAGTACTTTCGGTTGCATTAACTATCTGTTGAATTGGAACATCCCGGAATATTGTACCCCTCCGAAGGGGGATTGGAACGAGGGATTTGAACGAATGCGGATTGCGAATGCAATTCCAGGAAATAAGCTTTGATGATGGTTAGATTGATACATTTGGAATGACCCTTTTGAAAACGCATCGCTTTTGTCTTAAACGCTGATGGAGCGTCCGTTTGTATCGTTGGATTCGACATCGACTCGTTTGTTCCCTTGTGATTTTAACCGTTACAAGGTTTGAACATCATTTGCCGAAATTTCACGCACTACAAAATGGAGATCCACTACGGTTTCCACCTTCCAAATCTTTGAAAAAGTATTTGCTGACATCAAGCCCTCGAAATTGACAATAGTTAAAATTATTGCCTTGAGTTAATTTTTGTGGGTTGAATATAGTTTCAACAAAAAGTTCAACAACCATGTTTAATATACTGTTATATTTTTAGATTATGTATTTTGACTCTGGCTCCCCATGAAGAGATGGCAGATGGGTAATGGGCTACGCTAAATTATGGACACCAAAATAATAGCAGCAAAACAAACTAACACTTAATTCAACAAAAGCGATTGTTTAATTCACAATAATAGAGTTATGTCTACATAAAAAGCAGTTGATTAAGACGCTAATCCTTCTTTCTGTAAAATTCTCGAACATTCTGTAGTAGACCCGTCATCAGGTTCCGTACGGTATCCACAAATATGCCGCTGTCACGATTCTCCATCTTCTCTTAAAAGCATCGGTACCATTTGCTTTCTTCTTAGTTTGGAAGTGTTTCCGCTTAACTAGAGCCCTGTACTTCTGTATTTGGTAAAGTTCGGGACATGTTGGTGGATTGGCTGTTTTTGGCACGTGTTGGACCTCTTGCACCTTAACAGGACGGATTTCGCACAGTTACAAGAAGTCAAATCAGCCCAAAACAGAGCTGGAGTGGCTTCTGATAGACGGTAGCAACCGTTTTTGAAGACATCCTTTCTCGTACACATCCTTATAAAAGCGCTGTAAACCAAAACTTTTAGATTTTAGACCACAACTACATATGGCCTGCCAATTTAAACACATCTTTGGGAACTTGGTCACCTTCGTCATCCGGAAATGCTCGACAACAGCGTTCTTTTGCATTGCGGTATAAACAAACCAGACCCGGGAGCTGTTTAAAGTCTTCGAGTAAAGGGCGATACGGTCAAAATTTGGTCAATATCAACTTGACGTATTTCTTTCAATTTTGCATTTAAAAAACCTGAACACCCCTCATTTTGAAGGTGTGTGTGTGTGTGTAAAATGTTGCTCCTATTTTGATTTTGGAATTCACTCTTCAGTTGTCAAAATGCCGTCCAAGCAAGAAGAGCAGCGTATCAAAATTTTGCTCGCGCATCGCGAAAATCCGAGCTACTCGCACGCAAAGTTGGCAAAATCGCTAAAAGTTGCCAAATCAACCGTTACAAATGTAATTAAAGTGTTTGGGGAACGTTTGTCGACAGCCAGGAAGTCTGGATCGGGGGGAAATCGAAAACCGGAAGCCGCTGAGACGACAAAGAGAGTTGCCGGTAGTTTCAAGCGAAACCCTAACCTATCTCTCCGAGATGCCGCAAATAAGCTGGGTGTATCGTCTACAACCGTGCATCGAGCCAAAAACGAGCCGGACTATCGACTTACAAGAAGGTAGTGACTCCAAATCGCGATGATAAACAAAATACGACGGCCAAGCGCGATCCCGGAGGCTGTACACGACGATGCTGACGAAGTTTGACTGCGTGGTAATGGACGACGAAACCTACGTCAAAGCCGACTACAAGCAGCTTCCGGGACAGGAGTTTTATACGGCAAAAGGAAGGGGAAAGGTAGCAGATATTTTCAAGCACACGAAACTGTCAAAGTTCGCAAAGAAATATCTGGTTTGGCAAGCCATCTGTACCTGTGGCTTGAAAAGCAGCATTTTAATAGCTTCCGGGACTGTCAACCAAGAAATTTACGTGAAAGAGTGTTTGAATAAACGTCTGCTGCCTTTCCTGAAGAAACACGGTTGTTCCGTACTGTTTTGGCCGGATTTGGCATCTTGCCATTACGGTAAAAAGGCCATGGAGTGGTACGCCGCCAACAACGTGCAGGTGGTTCCCAAGGACAAGAACCCTCCCAACACGCCAGAGCTCCGCCCAATTGAGAAATACTGGGCTATTGTCAAGCGGAACCTAAAGAAGACCAAAAAAACTGCTAAGGACGAGCAGCAGTTCAAGGCAAACTGGCTTTCTGCGGCGAAGAAGGTGGACAATGTGGCTGTACAAAATCTGATGGCAGGGGTCAAGCGTAAGGCCCGGCAATTCGGATTTGGAAAAGCGGAAGCCTAACTGAATATTTTTCCTGAATTTTATACTAATTGAACTTGAAAAAGAAATTTAATTTGATTTTTTAAATAAACGATTTCACCGATTTACACGCGTTTTCCCTTGACCAAATTTTTACCGTATCACCCTTTACGTATGCTTAGTCGGTCATGATGATACAAGAAAATGTTTGCAAAAAAATGGTGTAAAACTCTTTAGCACAACTTTTTGCAGTGAAATATTGCTTGTCATCACCGTTGAGTACCTTTTTCACTTTGTACGCCTTCAACGCTCTGCTTCACTTTTTGTACATAGGATATTAAGGTCTCAACTTTGCGAGTCACATTTCGCACAGAGAGATTGGGATTTTTGTCAATAATGGATACCACCCAAGGGGCGGATCGCTTAGCACACTTTTCTCCTGTGCTATTTGTTTTGAGTGAGTCAACAAGTGTTGCAATATTCTGGGAGTTCCCGAAATGTGCCGAAGGTGCCGATGTGTTGACAGCCCAAATTGTTGATTTCTGTTGAGCCTGGCAACCAGGTAATGCATATTGGCAAGGTTGCTGTTTCCATATTTCTAGAAGCTCAACTGTCAAAAGTGTGCCTCAGTGTGCCACTGATGTGGTATGGAATTGAAAATCGAAGTGCCGCTGTTAGGAAACATATTCGTCTAGTGTGTAAGACATCGTGGTTGGCACACTGTTCTCAGTGACTTACCCTTGAAACCACCCTTCTTGTTTATTTGTCGGGATTCGTTCCACTTCCAACCTTCCGATCCACAGTCGAGCGCTGGTCAAATGGTTTGCAAACACGAAAAACGATATTTTTCGGTAGTTTTAGTTTCATGGCAAAATCAAGTACCGATATATACGGATTTTGCTGCCGTTCGTACAAAATGCGTTTGCTCACTTCCACTTGATTCGACGCCACTTAACTGAATGTAACAAGAATGTAAATATGATGTTCCACGAAATAAAGTTGAGAGTTTCAGCTGTTATATAGATGAAACGTTTCAGCGATCCGGGAAACAATTCAAAATCTACACTGAAAGAAAAGTTTAACGTGGACAGGTTTTATCATCGAAAACGAGCAAATCTCGAGCAAAATTAATTATTAGCGCCCAAAAGCCAATTGTAAACAATGACTTCAAACGTTGATCTCTCACGTATAACAAGACTTCTACGATAGAAAAAACTAGAACATATGATAAAGCAAATATTCATCTACCCGTTGCTGCTTTCAATTTGTGACAGGACTTAAGAATTAAGGAAGAATGAACGGTTGAAGTAATTGTTTACTATTGGCTCTTAGGCCCTTATCATGAATTACTCGAGATATGGTTGAAATGTGAATAAATCAGTGTGGTGTTTTTATAACACTGACCGGATGACTTAGATTTTCAGTATGTTGAATAGGGTCTAAACACCTTATTTGCCAAATTATTTTACCATCAATTATACACACATAACTCTATTTTTCGAGTTAATCTAAGCTTATCTAATGATTTATTGTCTTATTATAGATCCAGAATACATTATCTACATGCTGATGAAGTTCAGTTAAATTTTACATCTCTTCTTTAATAACGGGTACCAGAACGTGAGTTTGAATGTGACTGGAGTTTATTTCATATATAGATCATTTGAAATCACTTTTTATGTCATGTTTCTTCTTGTCATTTGAGGTTTATCTATGATTATGATGATATTGTCCATCATCTGGCAGTATCACATACAAAAGAATACATAAAAAATGCTTCGGAGCTGTTCATCAGTAACAAAGATCGAAATTCTCACTCAGCTGGGTGAAAACTATGCTCTCTCTCTTTCAAACAGGTTGTCGATGAGTAGCAAACCGTCCACATTTCCATCTCTCCTTTTTTGCCGATAATTTATTATCCTCTCTCTTGCATATGCGAAAACATCGCTCTCCAAAATTCAACGAACATATCTTCTCATGTCACATTTTTCACTTAAAACATGCTTAGATCGTATACGAGGAGCAAAAGCCGAAAATAAGTCGGTGCACTCTAGTACCGCCATGGACCATCATTATAGAATTATAATGTCAGAATAAAACAAACATGAAGACTGGTGCATTTTCAGGTGTAAGTAAGTGAGTGAAAAATAATTATCGGCATCTAGGATTCACTGAAAAAGTAACGATTTACCAGCTACTCATGCTCTCTGACAATTATAAATCGCCATTGCTTTTCTCGTGAAAACTGCTGTGAGCGTATAATAGTCTCTCGCTTCTCACATTCTCATTTGTTTCTTCAAGAGGATAAAAAAAGTAGGCGAAAATTTCGGTCTCTGATCAGTACTCAACGATAGATAACACTGGTCGACAAAATTCGATAAAATAAAAAGTCCCAGATTTCCATGTCAGTCTCCGCTTGCATGGGTCCTATGACCACCGAATGTCGTATTTTGACCTCATGCGATTTGTAATTTTCTTCACAAATTGAAATTTTGATATATTTGTGAGATCTACTCGAATAACTGCCTCAGCTTAAATGTTAATGCTCCGTACGAATTACTTCATACGCTAGGTTTCATAGAAACGATTGATCCACATCGCAGGGCATTGAGCAAGGCACACTCAATCGTACACTCCCGTTTCATTTTACTCAATTTTTGAGTACAATTGTAAGCTATCTCTTTTTCTCACACGGAAATGTTACTCAATTTTTTGAGTAGATCCACTTTTTACGAAAATTGAAGCTGGTGAAGCTGGTTCTTGGTTACTTGGTTCCACATAACCAACTGTGCCAGTGTGCCAAGTGTTACTGTTTCAGATTAAATAAAAGTAAATTATAATGAAAGGAAATTGACGATCTTTTCCGGGACATGAGCCTTAAGGGTATGTCATTTAAAATACACGAAAAAGTTTTGCAGAAGTACTTTCAGAATAAGGATCTGTCACATCGCGCCATCGAAAATAGTAGGGATTCACGATTTCCAACTTCAACCAGCTCCCAGAAAACTTGATTGTGACTGCCAAGGATAAGTGTGATGTTCCCAAGAACCACCGGACACAGAGGATGTCGAGTTTGCCAAGAAGTTCTGAATTTAGCAAGCGATTTGTAATTGCGGAAAGTGGTTCTAGTTAACATTAAACTGGTTTAAATGTTCCTCGTATATTAATATCGAATAACATTCTAACCTGAACTAAGCTTCCATGAAGTATGTGAATTTCTGAAATACAGAATGTTTATGTGTTTGCAGAATTTCCCTGATGGTTTCTGAAGAATTTCCTTGAAGTTCTGTTAAAAATTCCCTGAAGCTTTCGTCAAAACTTTCTTGAAGTTATCTGAAAAATTTCCATTAAGTTCTCTGAAGAATTTTCCAGTAGTTCTTTGAAGGACTTACATAAAGTTCTTTACAAACTTCTCTGAAATTCTCTGAAAAATTTCCCTGAAGTTCTCTGCAGAATTTCCCTGAAGTTTTCTGCAGTGCTTCCCTGGAATTCTCTGCAGAACTTCCCTGAAGTTCTCTTCAGCACTTCCCTGAAGTTCTCTGAAAGACTTCCCTGGAGTTCTCTGAAGAACTTCCCTAAAGCACTCTGAAGAACTTCCCTGAAGCTCTCTGCAGAACCTTTCTTTCATGAAGGTCTTTGCATATTTTCTTCTATGAAGTTCTCTGAAGAACTTGCCTTAAGTTCTCTGCAGAACTTCTTTGTAGTTCTCCGCAGAGCTTCAGGCAAGTTGTCTGTAGGACTTCCCTGAAGAACTTCCCCAAAGTTCTCTGAAGAACTTCCATGAAGCTCTTTAAAGGACTTACCCCAAGTTTTGTGAAGAACTTCTCTGAAGGAGTAACCCGAAGTTGTTGGAAAAACGTTCCAAAAATACTAATATTGGGGTAATCAGCTTCTCATGTGTACTAGCGCAAAAACATTCATTACATAACTCACCCACGCAGTGAAATTATTCTGAATTATGAAGTCGACCATCTGGAAAACCGTGATTACTCGAATAAATTTCCTGAAAACTATAAATGCATACATGATCTAAAAATCTAAATAAAGATATTACAAATAGTTCCCATGAACACTCATATGTATATCTTTCAAAATGCTCTGACCCCTCGAATATATTTTTTGAAGATGCCATCTTGCTGTATATCAATAATCTCAAAACCCAGATTATACAGTAGGTTTACAAACACACTAGCGCCACGGAGTAGTATAATTCTGAACTGTTTACCCAAGCATCTGAAAGTTCATAATTTTACAACTTTCCTGAAAACAGTAAATTTATACATGATCTAGTTCTCAAAACACATGTAATACACAAAGTTCACATGTACGCTAGTGTCACGTAGCTGAAGAGTTCTGAACTAATGTTAACACCATCCAAAAGGCATCAATCAACCATACATCTCTGTCGAAGACGCCAAAATATGTCAAGGATCTCGAAATTCAGGTGATAAAGTAAGTTGACATTCACACCAGTGCCGCGTAGTGAGATAATGTTGAATTTTTAAGTTTACTATCCTGAAGGCCTTGGTTTACTGAACAACTTTGCTAAAGGAAGTAACTTCCTATATACGAAGGATCACAATATATATTCAGATAAATCAACAAAGGCCAATGCCCATATATCATTTGAGACCACCATCAAGGGACGAATGACATGGAGTTTACTGTACTTTGCTTTTTTCTTTTTCTCTAAAATATGATGCATTTCAACAGTCAGAACTTTTTCTGGTGATGTCGGATCAACACAATTTCTTTCGCTATGTTGTTTGCTCAAGTCTGAGAAATTTAAAAAAAAACTACAAGGTACATCCTCATCGGCTTGTTCGTAATGATGACGTCGGACTATGCAACTAAATGTAATCCATTCAGAATGTATAACGCAATATTCTTTGAATTTACCCTCTCAAGCCTAAAGTTCTCCAAGCGTTGTTATACAAGCAACCTTGGTGTGTTCTAATTGCTCAATAACATAGAAATAATTGAAAAAACTAGGATATTTTTTTTTATATGTGCTAGGTCGTTAACAATTGTAACAGTAGCTTTATGGGCTATACAATGTTAAGTTAGTTTGTTTGGCATGAATATTCCAAAATATTCTCATAATGTCTGTTAGTTGAATGCCTGAATGAATGCCTTTCGTTGAATGTGTTTGAATGTATATCATAATATTGTTTAGCAGATAAAGCATCTGTTCCAATTGAAGATCTGAAGTTCTGAACGCCAGGACAGTTTGCATAACATAAAGGATCAGAGAGTTAAAAAATATTGACTGTTGACCTTTCAAAAGATTCTTTCCTTATATAGCCCAAAAAGCTACTGTTGCAACTGTAGATCATATGTTTTGAACTTAATGACAGTTTGGATGACCTAGAATATCCCAAGATTATCGCATTATGGCTGATGACCTTTTACACTATTTAGTATTGTTAAATAAATATTGAGTAATGCAAAATACATATTGTTCCTTTGCATACTCCAAAAACCTACTCTTACAACTATAGATCTTATGTTCTGAACCCAAGAACAGTTTGTATGACTCCGATCATCCCAGTTTATCTCGTAATGTTCGTTAACGTTCTAAAATATTCAAATAATATGGTTAAATACGTAGCGTTACTTCGTATAGCCCAAAAGCTATAGTTACTACTGTAAACCTTATGTTCTGAACTTAATGACAGTTTTGATGACCTAGAACACACAAAAAATCAAATAATGACTGCTTACCTTTCAAAAGGTTCATTTAATAGGTTTGAATACATATTATAATCTTATACAGCCCTAAAAGCTACTGTTAGAACTACTGTTGTAGATCTGAAGTTCTGATCTCAAGTGTATTTTAGATAATCAAGAACAACCCACAAAGATACAAAAATATTTAAACGTTTTTAAACCAAAACTTCAATAATACGTATGCATACGGACTATATTCTAAATCAACGCTTTATACTATTAATAAAGCATTTAATTTTTCTTCCTGTACTTTGTCATATTCAGGATGTTCTTAGTTGGCAATGAGGCCTTAAACTCATATGTTTTTTTCTATATATTTTCCAGATAAAGGAATTGATGATACATTTTAATTCAGTCTGTGATTTTATACAGCTATTTTCCTTTTGAGATCATATACGATTCCTTAGGCCTGAAGGGGTTAATATACTTCATACAAAAAGACTTTACAGCATCAAGATATAGAAATTCATTATTTGAAGTACTTCAACAGATATCAGGTAAGTTGAAATTGCCAACAATCACGATATCTTCCTTTGGTAATGCTCCATAAACAATTGATGAAAATGACGATAAGGTTTCGTTACTATCCAACGGGTGATGCAAATTTAGAACAAATTGACTGGACAAACAATGTTGATTTACGATTCTGCATTTATAGTTCTTGAGTGAATATGTATGAAAATAAGAAAAATTACTAGAGTTTAAAACTTTAAACCGTTAAAGAAATCACATGTTATTCAACTTTATCAGCCTATAGAATAACGTGCGAGTTTAATTTAATTGGCTGTCACTTAATTCAATTGCACTTCCACCCACATTGCATTCATCGTTGATCGAAACTCCCGCAAATTATCCCTACACTAGAAATTCATCACTCATTGTTGGTCGCCCTCGAAGGGAGCAGGAATAAGAGTGCTTCCATTGTCTCTCGCTCTGCATTTCATCAATCGTGTTCGGGAAATTGCTTTATTCAAAATTAACCTCATTAAATCATTCGATAGAATCGCACCTCATCTGGGGCGTGAAATGCCAATTCGACGCTTTCATCATTCTACGAAAGTTAAAGCCATTGCAAGCGTTTTCCGTACGAGGATTAGCATATACTAACTAATTTCTTGCATCTCGGCGGATATTTTTTTTTTAAATTTTGGATCACAGCAAGCGGATATCCGACAGCGATGGACATCAAAGAAAGTCGGGCCCGGAGAGTCCTTAGCGTGTTTCGCATCGTAATTTGAATACATTTATCAACCTGAACCCTGAGGGAGCCTAATGGGTGCATCCGCCCGTAGTCAATTCTGTGCACGTATCGATGAACAGCCACAGGATAGAACGCAACGCATCTGGGGAAGATATCTTCACAGTGGAGGGCGTCCTTTCAGCGATAATCGTATAGCAGTATAGGCTTTGGACCACTCGCTGTGGTTTGTTAGCAGGGATTTTGTCTTGTTATTATTGTAAAGGCAAAAAGGTTGGTGCTAGGTGCTAGGTGCAGGGCAACCTCTCTTAATGCCACTTTAGGATATTTTAGGCAAGAGGAGATTTGGTTTATGGGCATTTATGATTGGTTTTGAAGAATAGGTTAAAGATATTAAACACTTCGTTAGCGAAACATGTTTCATCTTTTTGAGAAAATTTACGAATCACTATAGCTCAAGGGACTTTTATAAAAGTACTTACCTGGATACGATATGTTCATAATATAGTTTCTTTCTTGTTTGTCATCGTATTTTTATCAGAGTGTCAAAATAATTGTATTTGATAACAACGGATAAATTAAACCTCTGGAAGCTATTATAAGCTTATTCAAGTTTAACTGCACACAGACACATTTTTTTTTGAATAATTGAAAATAATTAAGTAAATGATCTTTTGCTACAAATCAAAACCGTTTTTCCTACAATGGTATTATGGAACAGTGGTTGAAGTACTTAGTTAATTGAGCTTACTCTACTTTAGCATTTTGAATGATAGACGGATGGATAAAATGAAAATTTTGCGTAAAAGCAGGTGCAATTCAATAGACAGTCGCTGAATTAAAAAAAAATCGCTTCTGTAGCGATGAATTTTAGAGCTGATGAGGTAAATAATTCTTTTTACAATAATTGCCCATCCGATGATAGTATAGATTATTCCACCAATGTTAATGCTGTTGATAGTGATTTCTTCTACTTCAATCAGGTTGAACAATCAGACGTTGTTCGTGTAATGTATTTCATAAAATGAAATGCAATTGGTCTTGATATGATACCTATCAAATTTTTAAAGGTCATTCCGGTAATGTAATTAAACCAATAACTCATTTATTCAATTATACAATAACAACTAGTACTTTTCCTGGTTGGTAAATGACTGGACAATGCGTACCATTGGTACTTCACGTACCTGCAGGTATAACATAGATCCTACTGTGATCCTTAGCCTCTTGTCCAGTCACTCCTAACCATACCTCCATGGTGCCGGTTGGGGTATGAGTAATCATAGGAAAGATCGGGTAACCAACCCCGGTGGGACCTTGGTCATATGCTGACAGGGAAGGGGGGCTGCCCTCTTCAAAGGGTGCAGTCTATCTGAGCGTCTGTTCTTCATGTTAGTGGCGGCTCAAAACAGCGTCTGTTCTCCATGTTTGGAGCGGCTGATAATCGTCCTTGTGCCAGCGTGGGACTCTAAACAGTGCTGTGCACGATGGTCTCCCGGTGAGACAGGGGGTTGGGGAAGGCCCAACAAGCCGCCCTTAAAAAATCAATGTTACAAATAATACAGAAGTTAATACGGACCGAAACAATCGGCAAAGACCTAGGCGACGAATTAAGGACTACGATTGGAAACTCGGAACATGGAAATACATGAAGGGAAGAGGCTCACGAGAAGACAATGTTAGCCTCCTAGCACGAGTTCAGATCGACGGTGATGAAATCGAGATAGTAGACGAATTCGTGTATCTGGACTCATTGGTGACCGTCGATAACGACACCAGCAGAGAAATAAAAAAGCGCATTATGGCTGGCAATCGAAGAGTTCCAAAGTTATACCAATTAAAAAGAAGCAGAGTTCAAGCTCATTGGATAACATACGACCTATAAGCATTCTATGTGCACTATCGTAGAAACAAATAAGATGCTAAACCAGCTTCAGTTTGGTCATCGTTCAAAACATAGTACCAAAACAGCTATGCTGAAGGAACTGTTAGATGATATCGGCTTGGTTCTTGATGCTAACCGTTCAGTAGATTTTTCCAAGGCTTTTGACACTATTTCCCATCGTGTATTAAGTCACAAATTAAAAGCTAGGCTTAGGTTTTCCAATCATGCTGTGAACTAAGTCAAATCATACCCGAAGTCTCGTGCGCAAACCGTTCACAAAAAAAAGGGCGTTCCCAAAAATGAAAACGGACCGTGAACTAGTTCACGTTATCAGGATTTTTCCGTCTTAACGTAATTTAGTTCAGGATTACGTGATTCAGTTCACTGTGTGTTTTTGCTGGTTCTCGAATTTATGACTGCATTTCACAGATCTGGGCACTATTTTTTTCCGTGTATTGAACAACGAAGTTTGTTCCGAATTCATTCGTACCACATCAAAAGTTCTACATGGCTCGATTGTTGCGCATCTTCTTTTCTTATTATATATTAATAACGTGATTGAAGACGTAAAGAATTGCAAAATACAATTATTCGCTGATGACGCACAATTATATTCCGATTCCAAAAATAAATCTGTAGTAGAATCCTGCAAAATAAATGAAGATTTTCAAAGGATTCACGAATGGTCTACCTGTAATAGGCTCACTCTTAATTCTAGGAAAGCAAAGACAATTTTATTGCCAACTCTTCATTCCTTGTTACATTGAAACCAAAATTTAAATTACATCAAGAAATATAGTAAACAACGAAATTGTTTGCAATCTTTCTTGCGCTATGCAAGAATGTTTGCAAACTTTCATGCAACAGGCTAGACTCAGGTGTTATCTGGCTAAAATTTACATGAAATACCCCATTAAGTTTTGGCAAATCTAGCATTTTGGGTTTGTTCACTATATGTTTCATCGTCGCTTCTCAAAAGTGATACCGTGTTAAAGCAGTTTAAAAACCTTATTCTTTTACATATCATGGCTTGTAATTTTCTTCTAGATGAAATAAATATTTTCTCATTTAATAAACTATGGATCGCCTTGAATGCATGCCTACGGTGTGCAACTTATTCAAATACTTAAGTCTTTCTCAATTGCAGCGTCCAGTAATTGGCTGCCAATTTGAAATCTGTAACAAACTACGCAAAAAATGATTTTTTATAACCCCTCCCGCCCCTCCCGTTTTTTGAATTACTGCGTGACATAATTAATGGGCCTTCATTAGCACTTCAGTTCAAAATGTCGTCGAAGGAAGAGAAGCAACGCATCAAAATTTTGCACGTGCATGGCGAAAATTCAAACTACTCTCACGCCAAGTTGGCGAAATTGTTGAATGTGGCTAAATCAACTGTTACCAACGTATTAAAAGAGTTCGGTGCACGTTTGTCGACAGCCAGGAAAGCTGGATCGGGGAGAAATCGAAAGCCGGAGGCCACCGCGACGACAAAAAGAGTTGTCCGATGTGTCGAGCGGAGCCCTCTCCGTCCGAGATGTCGCAAAGAAGCTGGGAGTGACGCCTTAAACCGTGGCTAGAGCTAAAAAACGAGCTGGACTGTCGACTAACAAGAAAGTTGTGACTCCAAATCGCGACGATAAACAAAACACGTAGGCCAAAGCACGATCGCGAAAGTTGTACACGACGATGCTGACGAAGTTCGATTGCGTGGTACAGGAACATGAAACTTACGTCAAGGCAGACTTTAAACAGCTTCCTGGACAGGATTTTTACACAGCAACCGGACGGGGAGGGTGGCAGATATTTTCAAGCACCTTAAACTGTCAAAGTTCGCGAAGAAATGTCTGATGTGGCAGGCCATCTATACCTGTGGCTTGAAGAGCAACGTTTGCATTGCGACCGTCAACCAGGAAATTTATCTGAGCGAGTGCCTTCAAAAACGTCTACTGTCTTTCCCGAAGCGACACAATTGTTCCGTTCTATTTTGACCGGATTTGGCATCTTTCCATTACCGAAAAAAGGCCATGCTGCCAACAACGTTCAAGTGGTGCCCAAGGACAAGAACCCTCCCAACACTCGAGAGTTCCGCCCAATCGAACAATATTGGGCCATCGTCAAGCGGAACCTTAAGAAAGCTCAAAAAGCTGTTGTGAGCGAGAAACAGTTCAAGGCAAACTGGCGTTCTGCGGCGAAAAAAGTGGACAAGGAGACTGTACAAAATCTTATGGCAGGTGTTAATCGAAAGACCCGGCAGCTCGAATTCGGTAAAAAGACAGCTTAGCTGAATATTTTTCCTGAACTAAACTTGAAAAAAAAACGGAACACCCTTTATCAGCACTCTACCAGTGAAATTCACTGCAACAACCAGACCTTCAAGGCGTAAGTTATATAATAGAATTCAATAAAAAATAAATAAATAAATTTTAAACGAATTTAAAAAATTCAAAATTTTTAGTTATTTCCCGTTTTGTGTAAGAATGTTGCTGCGGAAAATATTGACGTGGCTTGATACTGATATATCATGGCCATGGCCGCTAAAAAGACGGTTCTCGGCATGTTCTTCAGCTCTTTTGTGATCGTGGTGATCGGCCTCTCCTCTGTTTAGGTCACGGTAATATTGGAGTAGATTCTACGAAAGGTTTACTAAAGATCGCAACTGGACGACGGCGGGAGGTTGGCGGTCATCAGTACGTCCATCTTCTCGAGTGATTTCTTGGCGTAGGGGACTGAGACCAGGACCGGCCAAAAAACCACATTCTCCTTCGCACGAACTTGATGAATGCGTCAACTTCCGGCAGGCACTTCGTACTATATACCTTCCACTCACCGTAAATCTCGAAAGAAAGAACAGTGGATTGGGCATTGGCGCTTAGCTCCTTGATGGGGGACGTAAAGCGCCCAGTTTCCTGCCAATCGTCGCCATTCAGCGTCTAGTAGGTCTCGTCATCCATACGAGGTCACACATCGCCGGAAAAATTATTTCCACCAGCACCTTTAGCCCATACACGGCCGGCTTCCATGTAACAATGTCCAACAATGTCTTGACCACGTCCTTCCTCCACAGCATCTGCTGCAGTTTCCAGTCGCGCAGCATTGTAAGGTGGGTGAAATTAGGCCTTCCGATTGACGCTCTTGCCTTTCTCCAAAAGATGTTGCAAATGTCAGATCAACTTTATCCAGCGGATGATGTTCCTTATAATGTAAAATTTCTGCGCTCGGAGAAGGAGTTGGCAGTACGAACAAACCATCGTGCGTAGTTGCTTGACTGTTTTTACCATGGCTTCTGCAAGTCAACCGATAATGCTGTCATTTTTTTTTCTCTGTACACAGCAGGGTTGCTAGAGTTTGCGTGCATTGGTGGATCCACCATCAGGTGGCAGGGTAGTCGCATGAAAAATCGCTACAGACTGCCCTGGCAAGTATGGGCGCAGCCAGAAACCACTGCCATTCCACTATTTTGTTTACCTTTACCTCTCGGCACTTGCACTTGCACATAGCGGTTTAATCGTTTCCAACAGTTTGTCCCAAAATGCGAGGACTCCCACCACCCAATTGTGTGGGACGTGAAGCATTGCGTACGAGCCGGAGATCCACCGGAAAAATGCGATCAATCGATCAACAACTTTTAGCAACACGTCTTAACCATTCAACATAGCCTACTCTGACGGATCCAAGTTTGAAGATACGGTAGTGGCATCAATTTACAACAATGAAATAACTGGAACCTACAATTACCCGAAGGAGTTCAGTATCGCAATTGCAAAACTTAACGATCTGGTAATTTTATCGGACTCTGCAAGCTATCAACACCCGTGGATACAGGAAGTAGAACAGGTAGCACGAAACCGATCTGCTTGATTCTGCTGGATCCCTGGACATACTGGCGTCAATGGAAATTCCAAAGCCGACCGACTTGCCAACGAATCTAGACGGCAACCGGCCATTTGGATACAAATTACTTCTGTCTCTTGACTGTTAATGACACCTTCTTTAAATACGTTGCACTCAGTCTAGCAGTGAATTGATTTACTAATCAGAAGCTTTTGTGTTTTTAAAATAATAATGGTTAGTGTGGGTGACCGATATCCCGCAGTATTCTCGGATTTAGTGAGTGTGGAAACAAATGTACGTTTAGGCTTTGATGTGTTGCATGGTTATCGCGTTGCACGATGTTGGGTACGATGTGACAATGACATGGCCATAAATATTTCGCTATCGTGAACTTTTCTCGACAACACGAATGCACCACTCTGCTGCCAGTATCTTTAATAATTAAACAAACATTACATAGCACAAACATTATGATAAGTCTGAACACCCGAGCTTTCAACTGCATACGTGCAATGCTTAGAAACTGTGTTGCCGGATAAGGGAGAAGTGAGTGGTGCTAAAGTATCCATCCATCAGTGCATCAAACAGTACCCTTTGAATTGTGGAGAGAAATCGATGATCGATCAAAATCAGACGGTTTTAGACAAGACGATGAGAGCCAGGCGGTTTCAGACAAGCAAAATGCACCGCGGACGATGATGCCATACGGAAGTAAGAGCGAAAATCAAAAATGAAAACTAGGGTAGGGAACGGCTTAAGCACACCAGGACCCTATTCCAAGCATGGGGTAAACGATAACCTACAACGCGCATATTGTGCAGTATGGTGCTCCATCTAGCGAAGCACCATACTGCAAAAAATGAGCGTTGTAAGTTAACGTTAACCCCGTGCTTGGAATAGCGTCCCGGGGTGCTTAAGTCGTTCCCAACCCTAGTTCCCCATTACATGATTCAGTTCACGGTTTTATTTTCTGTGAAACATAATGATACCGGAAGCGGAAAAGCTCGATCTGCGTTAGCCTGCTAGTCGGAAAGAAAACAGGACAACTAGCTCCAAACCGATTCTAAAGGTGCCGCCACATGACGCTTGAAATCTATGCTATAGTTCACTATGATTTAGCCGTTATAGATATCTATTTCATGATTCTATAAGATTCGGGAAACGGTTCTGAAAAAATATGAGCTACGGAATAATAGTAGCTATGTAGTAGTAATCTTTGCCGCAGCGCTATCACTTATGTTTTTCGCTATACAAATGATTGATTTATGTCGAATATATTTAGCTGCGAGCATTGAAAAAATAAATATGGCAAGAAATTTTGGGCACACTTGAGAGCTATAGACGGAGAATGTAAAATTGCTGCATCATATTGAAAAGGCGGATAAAACGAAAACTTCGCAAAGTCTGGACAAAATCGTGGATTGCTCGTCTTAAAAGCTAGTTAATTGAGGCTTATCTGGATTACTAGTTCAGCGAAATTTTTCAAAGAAGTTTATGGCAGTTCGTTGGAGAAGTTAATAGAAGCTGATTTTTTTTGGAGGAGTTCAGGAAAGTTTGTCAGAGAACGTAATTTCAAAAAAGTTCTTCTAAGGATTTTCAAGAAACTTCTTCAGAGGCACTACAGAGAAGTTTTTCACCGGATTTTTTTATAGAAGGTCAGAGTTTTTTTTATAGAAGGTCAGGGTAGTTCTGCAGAGAACTTCGGGGGTGTTCTTCAGAGAGCTTCAGTGGAATTCCGCGGAGAACTTCGGGAAATTTCTTCAGAGAAGTTCAGGAAGTTCTTCTGAGCAGTTCAGCAGAGAAGTTCAGGGAAACCGGTTAAATTCATTGTTTTGAGATTTCAAATTATTCGTATGTACCGGTTCTTAGAGCAGCCTAAATGAAATGAAATTGAAATAACAGGTTTATTTAAAATTCGTAAATTATTGAGAAGAGAAGTCGCTGTCAATTTCACGTGATTTTGGATGCACGTCAATTTTCCAATTGTGTTGTCAATTTTCCAATTGTGTTGGCAATTTTTCAATTGTGTTGTCAATTTTCCAATTGTGTTGTCAATTTTCCAATTGTGTAGGAGCATTAGACAAAAAACACGTTGGTATAAAAGCCCCAGCAAAGAGCGTCGGTGATTATTTAAAAGTCAAAAGATGCTAAACTATCATTCTAATGGCTATGGTGGATGCTGAATACAAATTTACGTATGTCGTATTAGAACATGATGCAGGATGTTTGGCTCTTGAGATGCCTGTCTTGGTTCCGATGGTGGGCAAGCTGAATGGCTCATCTGACGCGAGAACAATCAGCTGCTCTTGAGACATTCTCTTCATAGGTCTGCTCAAATTTGTTGTTCAAGAACCTTAAAGCCATCGAATATTTGTTATACAAGGCAGTCTTCAGTCCATACCGTCTTCAGTAACGAGTTGGTTGATTTACCCTGAAAAGTGGCAGATTTCTTGTTTTTTAAGTTCCGTGGGGGCGGACATGCAGCGCAGTTCGAGAGAAGCGCCAACTGATCATATGATGACTTTTTACACTTCAAATTGCGCACTTTTTGCTTTGGTTTCGATTTTCAACTTTCAAAACGTGTAGTCCTTTGTGGTCAGGGAACAAAATCAAAGGTTGAACATCTGAACTGGTAGAATCGTTATCTGCCTCTGAACTTAATCATCTTGAAAATACTTAGTACTTAGCTAGGTATCAAAAAACCCTAGACTTTCTTCGGATGAGGAATTGCAAAGCAGAATAATACACTCACTTGGAAGTTTACACTTCCACAGGTGATCGGAGTTCCCACAACACCAGCTCAATGAATTTTACTTTCTTCTTTTGATTTTTTTTCCTGGCCCATTTTTGCTTTAAAAACACCGCGAAAAAACAAACTAGCAAAACATTCAAACGAACTGTCAAAAAACTTCGACGAATGAACTATGAACTATTTCGCCTGGATGGAATAGATCTTAGTCTACTATTATAACATAGAAATTATCGCTATACACGCCAACGGGCACTGCTCTAATTCATATGGTAAAACTATCGCTTGCAAGTCATAACTATGAGCTATCACTACATAGTTTAGGTGTACCTATGATCTATTACATTGTTTTCTAGCATATAGCTCACTATCGAAGTCATTTGCAACAACGGTCAAACTTGCCGTTTCCGCTCAGTATCCGCTCACATTGTGTTTAAGCCATAAGACAACCAGAAGCAAAGACAGCATACTCATATTCTATGGGATAGGCAGTACTGTCTAGTGAAGTAAGAGTGGGTTTAAATGCAGTCGCTGTATCTTCCCCAAGAAACTCGACCGATCCCGCAAAGTCTTTATGCGGTGAGCCAAAATGTATCAGAAATATTTTTCCAGAAACATCAAAATGATCAGTTGTAAATTATAATAAAATTTAACAATTTTTCATATTCTTCGATCCGTCTCACATTTTGTAGCAAAAGTAGAGCGTGTTCCAAATACCACCGTCCTGCGTTAGTCACACATTTGCAAAACTGAACTAACCCACCCGATGAAGCTATTATTTTCGGTTGTCATCGGTATTAAAATTCAAAACATTGTACTCACCTCCGATGACGTCAGATAGCACAGTCGCGAGTCAGTGCTGTCGATCGAGGCTTGCTGCACAATTCCGTAGCGTGGCTCCCGGTCGCTCATGTAGTCCGACCGTAGACTGTCCTGCCGATCAAATACACCCCTGGACGAGACAGAGCTTGACATCAGTTTTATAATATGACTCCAGTACCGTGTGGGAGCGTTTTCATTGATACATACCTTTGCTCGAACGAGTCCGCCCGGTTGCTCTTGTAGCCCGAGTCATTCAGACTGGAATCCTGACGCAGTGAAGGTAATGAATCCCAGGGCGATCGTTTGTGAGCTCCAATGCCTCCGGCATTGCTTTGGGACGAAACCAGTCCCGGTCCGGAGCCTGACCCGAAGGTGGAGCTTCCCGAACGCCAACCATCCGAGTGGCGGAACCACTGAGCTCGTGCAGATTCACCGATGCACGATGCGCATCGGGTTGCGGTCGAGTAGCTGTTGGGAGAAAAACTATCCCTTTGTTTTTTTAGAGATATTTTATTTTTGAATTAATGTATCATTACTTCGAATTGTGATCGCTGAGATAGCCACGGTCGCGATCCCGATCCCGTTCACGTTCCCGTATCAGCTCGTTGCGATCGCTGTAGTATCCATCACGATCGCGATCGCGGTCTCTCTCACGCACCGGAGGCGGCCGTTCTGGGCCAAGACGGTGGGGTAGCGGAAGGGTTGATGATTTGGCACTGGCGGAGGATCCTGTGAAATTAAAAAATGGCTCAGTGTTAGCACAGAAAAAAATCTATATTTAGAGTTCTAGAGTTTATTTTCTACGCCATTGATCACTGTCTTTATAGAAACAAAACAGTTTGGGAACGTTCAACACCTCCCTCCCTATGACCGCTTCTTATACAGGGTGTCTGCAGATTAACTGTACAGGCTTTGTCGGCATGCGTCAACACAAACAAGGGAATTAAACTCAGCATCGGTTTAACACCTTGACCCATTGTCTGTATACGCATTAAGTTTGGTACAGTCGTGGTCGTGGTTTGGTCTAATTCATTCAAAATGCAGGCGAATGAGTTGCACGCAGGTGTAATTGAACTTTTTCGAAAAACCAAAAACTGTTTCAGTGATTGCACAGACCTTAAATATGGCAAAATCTACAGTGAGTGACGCAATAAAACGATACCAACAGCTTGAAACGCTAGATGACCGCGTAGGGAGATGAAAAAAAGCGCACCGCTCGGACTCCACAAATGCGCGAGATTATCCGACGACAAATCACGCAAAATTTGTCGATTTCCATCCGAAAATTGGCGAAATCACTAAAAATTTCAAAAATTTTCGTTGGAGTCATAGTTTACGACAATTTGAAGCATCAGTCATGTAAATTGTGCAAGAATCACTGCTTGAATGACACCATAAAAGAGAACTGTTTGAGAATAGCTAAGGTTCTCCTGAACCGCTTATACGAGGGCCGCTATTGATCAGTGCTGTTCACCGATGTAAAAAAGTTCAAAATCGAGCATCATCACAACCACTAAGGCTTTGTGCACAAATTACGTAACGCAAAAAACCGTGATTTTGGACCCCCTCTCCCCCCTATGTAACAATAAGTAACGCGTGACCAGACCCCCCCCCCTTTAATTACGTAACGCTCACGAACCCCCCCCCCCCATATTTCTCAATTGTGTTATTGTTGTTGTATTTATGTTTAATTCTAATATACTTGAACATTATTATACACCCACACATTGTTTTAGTTTAATGCAATCATATACTTGAAACAATAAAATCTCGTATCGAATCCAATATTGTTAGTCAATTAATATTTCTAACAGTAATAATTATTGATTCAACAAAATAATTTGGTAACAATCAACCAAATTTATTATTATTTCAATGGTTCTAATATATAAAAAACAATTTTTTTTTTTCAATTCAACCGGTATGGTCGAATCAATGCAAAGGTTCATTGCAACAAAACAAAAATGGTTCAAAAATTCAATCGGTGTTGTTTTGATAAATAAATATTATGGGTAAGCCGTGAGTCAACAATAAAATTTGTTGAATCTTTACAGAACAATATATTTCTCAGCTTGTAGATGTACGATTTATGGAAAATTGCGTCAATTGGTGATGCAAATCGTCATAAAATACCTTTCGTTTAGTAGGTTACAATTAAATAGTACACTGAAAATTAATTTTCGTTTATATTACGGTCGAAGGTAGGACTAACAAATCTATTCGTTGTTTTCTGCAACGAAATTGAGTTGAGTTTCTTCAAAGCTTCATTCGTATCAAAAGCCACACGCGCAGCTGCCAAAAGCATAAAGCGTTTGTTGACACAAAAAGAACATTCGTTCATTCTACGAAAACAATACAATTAGCTACGAGTAATTTGTTACAAATAAAAAAGAAACGGCTCTTGGGTGGTTGCATGAACGACTGACAGTATATTTAAAAAAAGGCAAATACGAGGAGTTATTCTGTTTGTTCTATGTGCATAATCCATGTTTACGAAAATATTGAAAGCTTATTTACGAAAATTTATTTTCAGTGTACGTCTCCATTTATCAAAGCTTTAGAATTTGGTCGGATATCAAAAGATAGACTAAATCCATTTTTCTTTAAATTTCAGATGCACCACTTGACCATAAATGTGTTTCTAATATGGCCACTCCCATAAGAAACACATGCGATTGGCCATGAAAGGAACCAAAATTTAAAACTATGGCGATAATTGGTGAACTGTACCAGTTATGGCAAACGTCATTAATAATACAAAAACAATGTTTTGGCTCATTTTCGAAAGTTTTTCTTCAAAATATACATTAAAATCTTTCATTTGACGTATTTCCTAGAAGAACATAGTTCTCAACTAGAAGAAGATGTTCGTCATCACCATGAGTCATCAAGAGTGGACAGTAATGTTTGCTAGAATGAAAGATATGAACAGAAAGTGTTGAAAGTTCCGCCAGTGTACGGTAGGTTGGAAATAGAATAGAAGTCTTGAACATTGAGCGAAAGGGCATGGGTAAAGTAGTACTCGAACCAACGACGTTAAGATTGCCTAACATCCCACTGCGGAGTAGGTCAAGGCATGGATGAATCCGCCACCTCAACAGGCTTTGCTACTTGCTGTTTGCGACTTTGCTTGGCACACAGGAAATTTAATAGATGCAAATTGGTTATTCACTTTTAATTATTTTTTTTTCAAATTGATTATTTTGTAACGTAACGATTTTAAAACCCCCCCTCCCCCATATGTCACAATAAGTAACGGTTTCTCAACCCCCCTCCCCCCCTTCATGCGTTACGTAATTTGTGCACAAAGCCTAACATGATCGGCAGTTGCTTCCTGCTGCTTCCAAAAATCGTGGAATTATTTCAAAAAGTCATCATCCCGCTTCTGGCATGGTTTGGGCTGGAATAACTCATTCCGGCAAAACCTCTTTGATCTTCATCGACAACAGGGTGAAAACAAATCAAGTATATCAGATGCTACTTACTGACACAGTAGCTTCTTGGGCATCGCAGCATTTCGGCAAAAAAGAATGGATTTTTCAACAAGACTGGGCACCGGCTCATGGAGTCGAACGCATTTTCCCAAGCTTTTTAACGAAAGATGGCCTTCTAACTCACCAGATTTGAATCTAATGGTTTATTCCGTATGGTTCATCTTGAAGTCAAGAGTCTGCAGTACACCACGTAAATCACAAGAACATCTAAAATCGTCTCTTTAAAATGTTTGGGAACAAATATCTGTCGAAGTACTCGCGGCCATCGTGGTTAACTTCCCGAAACGTTTGAATGCGTGCATCTCAGCCCGAGGCGGCCATTTTGAAATGAACAAATAAAACTTGCAATTTGCAAACATTTCGCTATAACAAACAATACATAATGATTATTTAATCCAACAATAAAAGAAAGTTTAAACACAATTTTTTGTACGGATAATATTCGGACACCCTGTACACCTTAAGCCAACTCTATAAATTATGGTCATATGGGCAAGGTGTACAAACACGAATCTAACAACCTTGGATCAAATATAGGGTTTAGCTGACTCTTATAGAGATTGCACTCGAAAAAAATGCAACACCTTCTTTTGTGTGTATCTTTTTATTTCATTAGTGAAAATTGATTTTAAGTAAGTCTAATTTAGAGTGTAATGTTAACATGTGTAAAATTTCGTCACAATCTGTAAAGTGGTTATCAAGATGGCTTCCTATTAAGAAGTGTTTCGATAAAAAAAATATGTGCACGGTTGTGGACTGCGAAACATTTGGGAATCGACAGTTTGACCGTGTCCCGTGTGATAATATCGTCAAGGTGAATAAGAAAAGCGAAGATGATCGTCCCCGTGAACGCAAGAACGTAAGGTGAGGGATTACTTCTTGCACAATCCAAACCATTAGATTCGGTCGGGATGTGGCCAAGATGGTCAATTCATCCGTCTGGTTCGCCCAGAAGAAAATGAAGCAGACCGGACTTCATATCTTCATTGTAAGGAAGGTGCCTAACCGAACCGATAAACAGCATACGGTGGCAACATTCCGCACCAGGAATGTACCGTGAGTGGTTGGTGCAGCCGAAATGCATCGTAATAAATGACGAGAAGTACATCAAAGTGTAAGCCAAGCCGATCCCCGGCCTAATGTTTGCTTTAAAAAAGAATGGACAAAAATTGCCGATTTTTCATGGGTTTACCTTCACCCACACTGACAAAACTACCTATGCAGCATCAACCATAGTAACCCATAAGTCAGCAGACAAAATTTGACAGCTCTATCAGTTGAACACTAACTGTGATGGCATAAACAGTGAAGCAAATCTGTTCAGAAGTGTGCGCGTTCAAAGAACGGCACCCCGCCGCGTCGAAAACGGACATCGTGCGACACCTTGTGGATGCCGGATACGCCGGTTCCGGCATCTACAACATCTTGGCACTATTAGACAACAATCAGAGTATCGAAAGAAAGCCCCTCTGACTAATAGTTTGAAAGTTGTAAGAGATTTCTTCGACATTATTGCTAAGATTGGCGGATCCCACGATGATTTGGTCGATTCGGTAACTAAACCAAACTTTAATCGTTGTTTAGATGTGACTCCTAGTTTTTTGTTTGTTCATCTTTCTTACACACTGTCATCCACTCTTTCTCCTATCTTTGTCGTGTTTGAAAAACATTACTGTTTTCGGGAGCATTCGTTTCATAAAGTCTGTATCCAGTAATCCGGACACCTTCAAATCATTGTAACTTTTGAAATATTGCACGTAGGAATGAAAAATTTCACAGTGGTATAGCTGAGAGTCTAGAAAAGACAATGATTGATGTTTACATTTCATGTTAAGTATTCAAGATGGCGACGAAAGAAAAACAAGTGCGCGAGCGAATTTTGTACGGGCGTACGGCAAATCCTTGTGGCAAAAAGAGTAAATCTTTCGTCACTACAGGCACAATCAACAAGGAGATCTATCAGAAAGATTGTCTGCAGAAGCGATTGCTACCCTTTATCAAAAGTCACAAAGAAAAACCTTTGTTCTGGCCCGATTTGGCATCATGCCACTATGCTAAAACTGTGATGGAGTGGCACCAAGCAAATCAAGTGAACATTGTACCATAAACCTCAAACCCGCCAAATTTCCCAGAGCTACGACCAATCGAGAGATATTGGGCTCTGATGAAGCGGAAGCTTTCTGGAAAGAAGCAAGGAATCAAAGACATCAAACACCTTCAGCAAATTTGGACAAAGACGGCTTTTAGATTTTTGAAAAGTCTGTACAAACCCTAATGGACGAAGGTAAGCGCATAGTTCGAAAATTTTATGCAAATACCGAATTACTATGTTTTGTCTTCACGAATTGTTTAAACACATCCCATGAATCTGAAATAAGTACGACGGAAATATAATGCGAAATTTATGTTTTATTCATGTTTTGAGGTATCCGTATTATTGCGGATACAGACCTTAAATCGCCAGAATTTTTCCATTGGGCGAAGTTCTGGCCAGTTGGATTCGTACCACTCCATCATCGGTTTTGCGTGATTGCACGGTGCCATACTCATCTTCATGGGACCGGAGGAAGCGATGGAGGCATTTTTCTTAATATATTTGGCCGTTGATGGTGCCGCTCGTTATGTACGACTTGCTGAATTTGCCACACCCACAGATCGACTGCCACACCAACTACTTTTTAGAAAATTTGTCGACCTTCTTCTTCCGATACATCTCCGGAACATCCACTTGCCGACAACAAACTCTTACGTTTGCATTACAAATTGGAGTTTTTTTGGATGGTCATAAAAAAAGCTAAGGCAGATAATTGCTTGGATAAATTTCCCATGAAAGGTAATTTTTTAAGCTAACGTGCAAAAAAAATCTACGCCCTTGCGAGCGGCCTTCCGGCAGTTAACCAGAACATTCGCCATCGCGGATAAAAACATGCGTGTAGGCATGTTTTTGAGTTCTTTCTTCGTTTTATGTATCAACTCCACCTCAGTTTTCGCGACAAAATTGTTGAAGTAGATCTTACGCTGCAGATTTGCCCAGAAATTCTCAATGGGACGCAGCTGGGGGACGTTGGGCGGGTTCACCGACATGGGTACCACATCGATTATCAGCCGCTCCATCTCCTCCAACGATCGTTCCGAGTCGTGGGCCGACGCCAGATCCGGCTATAACACCGCGTCTTCGCCCTTATGGTATTTTTTTTGATGAACGATGCTACTTCTGGCAGGCATTTCGTACTATAAATTTCAGGTTAGTCCGGAGCAAATGAAGAGCAGCTTTGAAATTCCCTTCTCGCTTATTGTCAGCCACAGTAGCACCTTCTTGGGGAACTTGATGTGTGAAATGAACTTCACCTCGAAGCTCCTCCTTCGTGGGAGAAGTAAAATACGAAGTGCCCTGCCAGTCGCTGCCATCCAAGATGAGATAGTTCTCGCCGTCCATCACCATTCTGAACAGAGCTGCTTCACTGTTTTTCCCATCATGGTTAAAATTCGACTCATAGAGCTGTCAAATTGTGTATGCTGACTTATGGGTTACTATGATTGATGCTGCTTGGGTAGTTTTGCCAGTGTTGGCAATTTTTGTCCATTTTTTTAAATGGAAATGTTAAGTCGATCTTTTTTTTATTTTTTTTTAAATACGTTTATTGGATTTTATTCACTTTTAGGTATACATACAAATTACATGGACGAACAGTTTAAAACAAAGTCTAATCCCTCAACTGATAGTTGATCATTGGCATCTAAAACGAAATTTACGTAAATTATAAATGCTTTCAGAGCCTGATAGCTTCTTCTCCTATCACTATTTCTCAGTTCCGGGAACCGCAAATCAGTAAAAGACATCCTGCTACCTTAGATTGTTTCCAACCTAGATTGAAGATGATTCCATAGTGCCCTGATTCTTTGACAAGCTGCAAATTTGTGCTCCAAATCTTCTTCGATGTTATGACACTGCTGACAGAAAGGATTAGGAACCCGGTTTTGTCGATGGAGAAGCACAGCATGTGGAATTTTTCCATTGACAAGTAGATAATATATTGATTGCTCTTTCGATGTAAAACCTGTTTGCCTGATGTTTTTCCACACTCTCGTCCAGGAAATGTTGGGATTCTCCAGTATGATCTTCGGCTTGTTCAGTTGTTCACGGTTGAATGTATGAATTGATTCTGCCGATGGGTTGTCCTTCAGTTGTGCAGGAATATATGGCACAATTTTGGCGAGGCTTTTTAAACATGGATACAGAGTAGGAATGGCTGCTACGTTGGGTGGATTCTCCAGATTATGTCCAAAAGAGCTGGCAAAAGGAGTTTGCTCCAACTCCTTAAGGAATCTTGTGGCTAAAAGTGCTTTGGATTTATGCATGGGAAGATGCAGGTTTAGGCCACCACAGTTTCTAGGTAATGTGAGCTGCTCGACAGGAACTCTGGTTGGAAAACGTTCCCAGATGAAGCTTCCTATGTATGACGTCAAACGTGCGACAGCTTGGTTTGAAATGCTGACCACCGAGGCCAGGAACCAAAGTTTCGATGTAATAAATGTATTGAGAACTATTATCTTTTGATGCAGCGTGAGGTTCCTTGATTTGTACATCCACATCAACCGGGATGTTTTCCTGATTACATCACTCCAGTTGAAGTCGATTGTTTGTTTCTGGGAATTTAAAAACGTAACTCCCAAAATTTTCACTGAGTCTCGAACAGTTGGCCAAACGGTGACATCTACGTTCCATTGCGGTCCTATGTTAACAGCAAATGTTTTTCCAAGATTCAACAAGGATCCTGAGCACCGACCGAACTCCAGGAATGTTTGCTGAATAGCACCCAATTTTCGATCGTCAACTACAATAATCGATATGTCGTCTGCATATGCCACCAACAGGTCTAATGGATCATTGCAAATCGTTTGTAGCCTCTCAAGGAGTGGATGGAGGTAAAGGACAAATAGGTGCATGCTGATTGGGTCGCCCTGTCTGACTGAGCGTTGGATTGGGAACTGAGGAGTGAGATTTCCGTTAATGAGCAAACGAGAATGTGAGGAGGACATAATCTTCCCTAAAAGCTGTACAAAGTTTGGATTGAGATGAATGTTCCGCATCACGACCATTAGATAATCTATGTTTACTCGATCAAAGGCGTGGTCAAAATCGAAAGAGATTAATTTTCCACGTTTTCTTTTACAATTGAGCTCGGCTATTCGATCTTTGATTGCAAGTATGGCTTCAAATATGTTCCTATCAGAGTTTGAGCATTTCTGGTTTGAATTTAGAAGATTGTTCTCTACCATAACTTTTTCCAGTCGTTTTTTAAGTATCCTTGACAGCAGTTTATAATCGTAGTTGAGCAGACTGATGGGTCTGTATGCCTTGATAGTCTGATCGTCCGTTTTTTTCTTGCATAATACAATCATTCCTTCTACGAACTTTTCAGGAATGTTGCCTTGTAGAGCCTCGTTGATGATTAGGTTTAGCTGTGGATGGATTATATCAAATGCTTTCAAATAAAATTCCTTTGGAATACCATCGTTACCTGGGGATTTGCGTGACGCACTTTCTTTGATGGCAAAGAATAGCTCCGTTGTTGTGATTGCCTCCATCATCGCATTATTGGTAATCGAGTCAGGGGGGATAATCCGATTCATGGGAAAATTTTCGTTTCCCGGTAGTTCTTCCGAAGTGTAAAGATCTTTAAAAAAGTTCTGTACATGATTTTCAATGTCAGTTGCATCAGTGAGAATACGTTCTTGGTGTCGAATAGTGCTGATGTTTGTTTTCCGTCGATAGCGATCTCCTATCTGGAACGAGGAAACTTTTTCCCCAGACACAAATCGATCGTTTAATCGCTGGTATGCTTTGGAAAAATTACTTTGAGTTCTTAGCATTTCGGCTTTAATCTTATTCACTGTTGTTGTACCGCCAGGATTCTGGTACATGCGATCGTATGCATCTCTTAATTGACGATATAGTAATTCGTTTTTTGCATGAAATTCACGGAATGCTTCGTTTGTTTTCCATTTGAAAAAACTTTGAATTTTCGGTTTTGCGAACTCAATCCACCAAGACATCCAGCTGTTATGATTGCGACGTTCACGCAACCAACGAGACCATTTTTGCTCAAACTCTTCAAGGTTTGCTTCGTTCAAGATATGGGCACGGATAGACCAATATCCCCGACCATGTGGTCTACCTAGACTTGGTAAACAGCACCGTATTTTGTATGCTTTGTGGTCAGAGAAAGCAGTAGCAAATAACTCTGATGTGCGGAGATGCGGAACCAGCGACCTAGAGATATAAATACGATCCAATCGAGAGGCAGAGTTTGGGCGGACGAAACTATAATCAATCACATTTTGGTTCATACAGTCCCATGTATCTTTGATTTGCAGATTATCTACTAGTTGCTTAAGAGAAGGACTGTAATTGCTCGAACCGGTGGAATCTTTGGTAGCAATAACACAATTAAAGTCACCCCCAGGATAAGATGTTCGGAAACAGATTGGAGGTAGAATGGTAACTGTTCTTTGATAAGGTTTTCCCGTGCAGAGAAATTTTGAGTACCAGAGGGGGCATACACATTGCAAATTGTTACTGAGCCGCCAATTTTGACTGATAAAATTCTAGTGTTCAGGCTTCGCTGAATGTTGGAGTAAGTGATGTGGGACTTAAGGGCAATAGCGGTTCCTCTCTTTGTGTTATCTACATTAGTGATAACATTGTAACCAGGGAATCACAAATTCACACACTCGACTTCTTGCAAGAGGATAATATCAAACTCCATCAAACGCACGAACGAACGAAGTGCTGCTAATTTATTACCATTCGAAATAGCATTGACATTGATAGAACCAATATTGTAACTGGAAGTAGTAGAATTGTTCATTGTGTGCGGTTTTAGGGGTTTGAGCCGAAATACTCGCGGCTTACTCGAGATTAAAATGGAGGATTGGAAATGGGTTTTGGTTTTAGTTCAATGTATTAGAATTGCGGATTGTGTTTAGAACATCGTTAGAGGTTTTTAGTCAGCTTATACTACAGAAGCATCAATTTTGTGCTTCTTTGAACCTTTGGAGCCTTTAGCTCGCTTCACTCTTAAAAACGGTCCACCTTCAGTGGACGACTCATAGCTCTCACTTTCGGAAATCTCCATGGATAAGGGATTTGGAGGGGAAATAATTGGGGGAATTTTGAACAAACTCACTTGGCAAGGTTGGGTGATTTTATCTTGTGCGATCTTCGGGTCCTGCTGGGTGGATCGATCAGCAGTCGACACTTTACTCGCTACGGGATCGGCATCAGCAGGACGAGAGGCGGCAGCAGTAGCAGCAACAACAACATCAGCAGCAGCACCATCAGCAGCAGCAGCTCCAGCTCCCATGGGGTTTATCTGGTCTTCGATTCCATCCATTCGTTTATCGCTATCCGCAGCAGTTGGGAGAGACGAGACGTTCACGGCTCCCCTTTCGTCGACTGCGGCGTTTGAGCGAGATGATCGGGCGTTCGCATTTAGTTCATTTAGATTTGTGGCTGCAAAACCAGGCATGAGTGGGTCCACAATTTGACTCTGGTTCACAACGCTGGCATAGCTTGTTTGTTTCTGCGCTGCTTTTATCCTATTGTTGAGATCAGCTTTTTGTCCCAATAGCTTTCTGTTTTCGACGCATGTCATGCCCGGGTGCGACGGGTTAGTACAGTGTCGACAAAACTGAGGCTGATTTCGGTACGAGATTAGGCTTTCTTCGCCCAGAATCGTAACGAAAGATTTGATGTGGCGGCGTAAGATCATCTTCGCCACCCGCACTCCAGACGATACGCCTTTGAATGCGAAGTTGTCTCCCCAGACCAACTCCTTAATCGAGATAACCTCGCCGTACTGCTTGAGAAACGCAGCGATGTCTTCGTTCCGAATGTTTTCGGACAGATCGTGGATTTTGATTTCTGTGCCACCATCATCCATCATCAAGCGAACCTTAAACTTCGTTTTGTTGATCTCCATCTCGTGACGACCGTTATGTAGATCAACAGCCTCCTGAGCGGTTTTTAAGTCACAGCACTTCACATGCGCGCACTGTTGCGCGTGGTTCATTTGCAGGCGCAGCACCTGATTAACGGTCAGACCAATCGTCTCATGTAGGAAGGAATGAATTTCCTCGAAGGAAGGCCGCTTAGGGAAGTTGGACAAGTCCACTTTGAAGGTGTTCTCACGGGCACGCACGGTAGACATGGTTGCTATGAGGCGATAGCACGGGAATCGGAAGATGACCGATCGTCAGAAATAAAATCTGACGCGATGAATACTCTGCACACCGAGGTGTGAGAAACAAACGATATCTCGAACAAAGCGATACGGAGTTGTTTTGATAAACGTCTGGTCGCGGCGAGAGCTTGAACCTAACTGTTCTTAAAAGTTACTTAAAAGTTTTGTCAAAATACGTGTTTTATTATACTGAATATGTTTGCGGAATTTCGGCCAAATCCAAGCGGCTTGTGTTAAATTTGGACATTTTATGGCTGATTTCGGCTTGAACTGCTCAATTATGTTTGTTAAACCTTGTGTAAATTTATGTTTGCTCATTAGGTTGAGGAAGAATTGGGTTGTTTCTCCTGTCGAAAGTATGTGATCTTCCTGTTTCCAGTCTTCATGTGTTTCTTATTATGTCAAATTGAGAGAATCTGCTTTTGGAACTTTTAACACTTTCGGTACTTTGACAAGCTTCTACCGCTAGTAAGTCTGCTTTTCCGTTTTCTACCATTCCTTAACGTCTTGGTACTCAATGCAGTTTTATTAGTTTGTTTGTGGTATTTATTTACTTATGATATTGTGTAGAGGAAAGTTATATGTTGCGGTTTTCACATTTATATTATTTGGAGCTGATTTTGAGCCTTTGCAAATGACAAATAATTTCGAAGGTTTGATGTCTATGTTGTCCATGTCCTTCTTCCTGACCAGTTATTAAACGTGTTTTTTTTTTTCAAATCAAATATTATTATCATTAGTAATAAAGCAAATCAACGAGAAATGGACACCGGAATGCAGTACCATAGTCTAATTGTTCTTAAGTTTTGTCATGCAAGCCTTCACTTTGATTGTTATTTTTTGTATTCTCCCCAGCGCGGGAGTAACGATCTTTGATGAAGTTTGCAGAAGCAGATAATTTCTTATCTCCATGCGAAGCGCTAGGTGTGGACAGTTTTTTTTTGTTTTTTTTTTGTTGGGGCGTAAAACCACTGCGTCCACTGAGTTGAACTTTTGTGGTATACCCCTGCTTACTATACTAATTCGCATCTGAAATTTAGATCACCATTTGTCAAGTGACCAGCCTAAGACGCGTCTCCCAGTTAGGCAAAATTGAGTTTATAAAACCCACCACCTTTCCAGGATTTGCAGTCCAAATTTCTTTAGGTTGCATATAGCCACTGTCCAGAAATTTAAGTCTGCTCTTGTACAAAGCATCACAACTGCAAAGCAGGTGTTCCGAGGTTTCACGTTCCATGTTACAGAAACGACAGATATCATTCTTAACCTGGCCAATGTTTTTCAAATGATATCTACTCGGGCAATGTCCGGTTACTAGGCCAGCATAGGTACAAAGAACTCTCTTATTGAGCTCCAGAAGCTTTTTACTAATTGCAACATTTGGAATTATAAACCTTTTCGCTTGAGAACACTTTGTGGTGACCAACCAATTGGTCATCACCCTTTGCTCTTCCCAAGATTTTAATTCCATTTTTATGGCACAGTATGATATACCGCAGAATGGTTCTGGGCCAATAAACTGTGCATTTGAACCTTGTTTAGCAAGCTCGTCTGCCCTTTCATTACCTTCAATGCCACAGTGTCCCGGAACCCAGAATAAATTCACCGAGTTCTCTTGGCACACCTTTCGCAATGAAAGAATGCATTCCCAGACAAGTTTGGATGTACATTTATAATTACTTAACGCTTTGAGTGCCGCTTGGCTGTCTGTAAAAATACAAATATTTGCATATCTATATTTTCTCTTCAGACAAACGTTAACACATTTTATTATAGCAAAGATCTCCGCTTGGAAAACCGTTGGATAGTTTCCCATCGCCACCGAGATTTCTATCCCAGGGCCGAAGATTCCTGCTCCCGTTTTTGTTCCGATTTTTGAGCCATCTGTGAAGAATTTTATTGAGCCGTGACAAACAGTTGGACCTCCAACTTCCCAATCTATACGTGACGTTTCACATATCTTATAAGGGATGTCATGGTTTTCCACAGGTTTCATCCAGTCTCCATTCATATACATCACTGGCCCATTTTGAAAGCTTTGTGAAATGCTCAGGCCGACTAAGTCACCAGACATGAAAGTTTTCAACCGTTTAAGTCTAAGCATACTCTTTTCCACTTCTATTTGCACGTATTCGTGCAAAGGCAGCAGATTTAGAATTGCATTCACGCTACAGCAAAAACTAGGGAAAAAACAAGGCATGCGTGAAGTTTGCAGAAGCAGATAATTTCTCATCTCCATGCGAAGCGCTAGGAGTGGACAGTAGTTCTATTGCTAGAACGAATAGACATGAAGAGAAAGTGTATTGATAGTTCCGTATAGGGCAACGGCAGGCTTTGAAATTGTTAGATGAACCCAACAGCGGGAGATAATTTATCACTCGTGTTAGGCAGTATTGGGAGAGGGACAAATCGCTAGAACTAGAAAAAAGCAATAGGTAGTATAAGAGCCCGATCGGTTGCAGCTTTTGTCAGTCAAGGGGATTTCCCCCCTTGCCTATCCTGCAAGGGGTAGTATGACAAAGGGTTATGTGCCTGATCGGATTCTACCGTTCAAATGCCCTCCGCTCGTTTTCAAACTTGTATCTTTCAATTTCAAAGCCTGCCGTTGCCCTATACGGAACTATCAACACACTTTCTCTTCATGTCTATTCGTTCTAGCAATAAATTTACTGTCCACTCCTAGCGCTTCGCATGGAGATGAGAAATTATCTGCTTCTGCAAACTTCATGCATGCCTTGTTTTTCCCTTGTTTTTGCTGTAGCGTTGCGTCACCCGGCAAAAGATTTTCCACCGGGACAAGGCCAAGGGTCAGCCAGTTTCCAGGGCAAAAATCCATGAATTGGGCAACATATAGCTTCCACATGCTACGGATTCAGCCTGAAGTTATTATTTCTTGTTCCTTAACCTGAAGAAATAGTTCGTCGGAGATATTGGACTTCAACGATGGAGTTGTCTCACTGAAAAATCCCTTCTTTGATGACCTCGACGCATCTTATTTTTTAGAAGGGGTGAAATAATTGAAGAAATGCTGGACAAACTCTATAGAACTCAAAGGATTTTTGATCCACTCTCGTTTGAATAGTTTTGGTAAAGTCCCGAGATCGATTTATTCCGCCAACCTAACGTTCAGCAGGGTTCTGGTTTTATGCAGTGAAGAATCTGTAACTGATAGATACACTGTCAAATACTTTAGAGAGACAAGGGGCATAATGAGCACTTAAATCAAGAGAGATCAACCAAATAAGGCTAGTCCTATGTGAAATTTTCTGAAAAACCGATTAAAAGTTGTTTCATCTACCGCACGGCTATGAACTAAGATATGGCTGAGTTTACCCCACTTCCTCTTATATTTTGAATACTGCTCGGAGTCGCTCAAGATCAGCAAAATAGGACTAGTTCAATGTAAAATTCCCTGGAGAATCGAAACAAGGTTGTTTCAACCACCGCACGGCTTGTGAACTGAGATATGGCTGATTTCACCCCACTTCCCGTTATATTGCAGCTTCGAGCAAAGATATCTATAAAATATTCAAGAATACAAGAGGAAGTGGGGTAAAACCAGCCATATCTTCGTTCATAGAGCCATGCGGTGGTTGAAACTGCTTCTATTCAATTTTCCAGAAAAGTTCACATGGGATTAGCACTATTTTGTTGATCCTGAGCGACTCCGTGCAAAGATATCTATAAATTATTTAAGAATATAAGGGGAAGTAGGGTAAAATCAGCCATATCTTAGTTCACAGAGCCGTGCGGTGGTTTTATTAGATGCGGTGCGGTGGTTTTATTAAACCTCTATTAGATTTTCCAGGAAGTTTTACACTAAACTAGTCCTATTTTGTTGATCTTGAGCGACTCCGATCATAGACATCTATAAATTTTTCAATAATATAAGAGGAAGTGGGGTAAAATCAGCCATATCTTCGTTCACAGAGCCGGGCGATAGACGAAACAGCTTCTATTCGATTTTTCATTAAATTTCACATAGGACTAGTCATTGGCGTAACTACTGGGGGTGCCTAGGGGGCCAGCCCCCCCCCCCCAGGATTCTGTAGGCCCCCCCCAGAATTTTTTCCTAATAGATTTCTAGTTTGAAATGAAACACTACTCATAATTTCTAAGGAATTGTAGGGTTTTTCTTGTTTTTGTACTTTGCTATCTCCAGAAATTGTTTGAACGAGTAACTATTTCTGAAGGAGTAAAGTGCACATACCCTCTTCCCCACACTTTTCTTATATCCTACTGTACCTTATAGAATAAAAATTCGGTACATATATCAAGAAAACCATAGTTAACGACCATTAGATCCATGAGAATTCCGATATATCAACATTACATCCATTTGCTAGAACCAAAGATGCGAAGAGAAAGTATCGATAGGTACTAAAGCGCTAGGCAGGTTATGTAATTGAATAGAATTAGTTTGAAATTGAGCATAGGGCTTTTGTTAAGCAGTATTTTGAAACAAACGTGCTTGATCGTGCTCAAATACCGTCAAAGGCACATTATGGTTCTTGCGATGTGAAATCTCTGTTTTTACACTCCCTAAAGACCACATGTGATGGAAGCCAATTAGAGGTTTTTGAAAACACAACTTCTCATTTTTACCAGTAGTGGTTTTTCTCGTCGTTGTTTACTTAACAACCTCGCAGAGAAACCCGGTAAGGTGTCGTATGCTGATCCTCATAACAGCATGTTTTGGCGGAAACCCAATCATTGAATATATACACTACTAATTTTTTTTAAATGCGTTTGCTTCGAAATACTGCTTAACAAAAGCCCAACGCCTGTGCAGTAAACAATTCTAAATTCTAATAATTCAATTCTATTAATATTAAAACCTCTAGACTCATAACTAAAATAATAGCGACAGTTAAATGTAGAGCCTGTTATGTTGAAACATAAGATTTGAAACACTTTTCTGTGTACGTATTTTAATTTTATTATTCAAAAAGGTTTTACAATAATGAGTTTTGCTTATAAGCGCATTTTAGAATTCACGGTATTATTTTCTCTTGTATGAACAATTAAGTAGAGTATAGACTCCCCACATTGATTAAAAGTTTCGAAGCTAACGAATGTCCATAAGCAAAATATGGAGATAGAAGTTTGTTCATTAACGATAATATTTTCGAAAATGTAGCTTTCCCAAGTAACAATTCAAATTCAAATTGGTTTTATTCATGTTTTATGGTAGTTTTATCAAAGCATTACGGAGATCATCTGGTTTTATCAGGGCATTTTCCATGTTAAGGTGGTTTTAATTGATTAACAGTTCTTAAGAGTGATTAAAAAACACTTGAAGAAACCTCCATAAAACTACATCATTTATAAGTGTAATTCACCTTATAAGTAATTTTATAAGATACTTGATTCCCCTATCAAGACATCGTTTCGCAACTTTCATAAAACCTGATAAAAGTTTTGTAAAAGTTTTATGACATTCTTCTTTAAGATAAATGTATCTGGAAAATGCTGCCATAAAACGCTCTAAGAAACATTTGATTTCGAATAAGAGCACATACTCTTGAGAAAGAACGTTATGTGAAAAGTAAACAAACTGGACAATGGACGCCCATAGGTGAAAGAAAATGTAAAATAGTGGATCGTTCAAGCGGAAATTCAATAAAAACCTATCCAATATATTGAATACTCCTTCATCTCAGCCACCAACGACAATTTTTTATTTACCATCGCTAGATTCTATTGGATTCGCAGCCTATTGAGACTAACTTATCAGAAGGGTCTATGCGTTATGCGTCCTATTTTTTTTATAACGAATCAAATTAAATGGTGCAATGTGTCGCCAGTTGAAAACCGAGGATCATAACTCATGATTATTGATTTTATGCCAGTTGTGCAAGTTAAACCTAACGTTCGTTATCGTATGTCCACCACCGTTAAATCTGAAGTCGGAAGTGGTGCGCTGGTATTGCTCAATGATCTACTACACAGCGCACTTCATCCGACGTTAGGTTTAGCATTTAGATCAAGAGGAAAAATCATGTTTCGCTCAACTGATGTTTCCGCCATAGAGGCAATATTACTATCTGTTATTATTCCCAAAACCATTGTTAGCAAATTCAAGTTAATTTTTTTTTTGTTTTTTATCGACTTCCGCTGGTGAATAAAAACAATAAATTATAAGCTGTCATTATGACTAAGAAAATCAATTATGCATAGGCACTTTTGATTTGCACGTTCACATTTTCTTTGTTTATGATGTGCCTTTTTCACACTGATTTTATGGCTATCGTACGAAAAAATTGTTTACCTTGAGCAATTCAAACAAGTTTTATTCAAGCGTTACTCATCTTTTTCAAGAATAGAACAAATAAAGATGAACTTATCGCGCTCCTCAAAAAATCTTGTTAGTCTTGTTAGTAAGTTTTATTTGCGTTTTATGAAAGTTTTAGATAAAACCATTGAAAAAATGGCGAGCGTGGCTATTCTGGATTCCCTCGGAATGGTAGCCATTTTCATAAGTATGCAACAAAACTCTCAGTTTTCCAATGGTACGAACAAACAATGCTGTTTAAAATACATTTTGAAACATAAAATGGATTGAAGACACAATTTATTCAAGATCTAAAAATTTATCAGCCTTTTCACCTAATAGTTGAATTTTTTACTATTTGTTTTATTTTTTAAATAAGTCAACGTTCTAGCAATAATTCAGAGGCGCATTAAAATTTTCGAACTTTTATGTTATGAAACACCAATAAACTGAATTTCGCATGAAAAGTTCATCAAACGCAGGCAAAAAACAAATGCATTTATGGTCACCTTGACAATTAATTTACATACGTATCCACTTTGGAAGAGAAATATAGTAGCTTCCACTCAACTTTAAACAAAAAAAACGTCCCCATTCTGCAGAACGAATCGAAAAATGGAATCTTCAAAGCATATTTGTGACAGACTGAAAGTGTTCTTAAAGAGGAAAATTATAAAACTATCAAAACTTGTGGTAGTTTTATCATAGTTTTAAGTATGTCTTGAATGTCATTACAAGTATGCACCGATAAAACTATCAAGTTTCAAGCGAACCTTGGGAAAAAGTCTTGAGAACCTCCTGTAGTATGGGCCTTTTGGAACTTAAGAGGGTTTTATGGCTGTTTTATCGATGTTATGTAGAATATCTAGTTTTATGCGTGGTTTTATCAAATGAGTCTTGAAAACTTCTTCAAGTGCACTTTAAATTGAATTTGTTACTTGGGTTAGAAGTAAGGTAAACATGTAATCAGGTAAGTTTCTGAAATCATAACATTTATTGAGGTTGACTTCAGTACCAGTAGTTGTCGATATAGATTGCTTAATAAGTCTGTATGTCAGATTTTATCAAAATTCACTTCGCATTTATTATAACAGTTGTCTAACATTTATACTTAAGATTTCTTTAAAGGATTTGATTTTCAATCAAAAGGTTCTATTTTTGGCTGAAAAAGTTCCTAGTAAACAGTGGTGGCCAATATAATCAATACATCTACAGTTTTTCATACAAAACAGTCATATTTGACACTCTCTATGTCTAGACAATAGAAGTAACCTGAATTTCAAACTGTGTTGAATTCATAAACTGTGCTTCAAAGTCTTTAGAATTACCACCATATTTGAAAACTTTATTTACTCACCCATGTTTGAAAATTTTATAACCATTTATTTTCTTTTTCAAAATAGTTTATTTCATAAGCATGAAATATTTTGCCAAAGAACTCATTCTTGTTCAACTTTTCAATTTAAAATTATTTAAAAACTAATTTTTGGCCAAACCTTCTAACAAGGCAAATCTGATGCCATTATGTAGACTGTACTTGAAAATTTAAAAATTCAAAAGGGTGCAGTTATTATTTTCCCTATACTGTAGTTGTTAAACTTTTGATAAACCTTCATTAAATTTCGAAAAATTTCCATGGAATTTCGATGCCCTAGAATACTATTAGTTCCCCATGGATATTTCTTTCGAACTGCCGTGAAGTTCTCAATAGGTTTTGATGAAATAAACCTCGGCAATCTCCTTCAAAAATTTTTAACTCTCCTTAGAAATTTAGCTCGATATAACTTATAAATTTTCATTGTATTGTTCATAGTATTCCACTTTAAAACAAACTTGGTTGATGATTTGCTCACAGATCTTTCAAAGAGTTAATCAATAAGAAACTTAAATTGAATTCCATTGAATGGCTTTAAAATATCCATATTGTAGAGACCGAAAAATAATCTCTGAATTTTTAAATTACTGTTTGTTTTTTTTTTTATTTTTAATTCCTTTATTATCAAGATTTTCAGTCCTGGGCTGGTTCATCTCCCGTCGTAGTCGCTCAAATAACTTTTGGGTATGTTTCGTAACTTTGTCCGGGGTGAGATTTGAACTCGTGACTTTGGCGTGAGATGTATGGATGTTAACCACTGTTTTTTTAACTACTGTTACTGTTACCTGTTTTTTATTCAGTGATATTTTGACTGAAGATAAATTTAGTTAGTATAATTCGAGAAGTAAAATTGCTATGTTTGAAAAAAAAATATGGTATTTATTTTATCTAACAATAATTATTGATTTACAGAGCTCCGTACAATCTGGACAAACGAACAAAATGAAATATGAAAAAATTAAGAGATAGGTAGGTATATCCTATTACTTCAGATATTTGGTTTTTTCAAGAAAACATAATCGTGACACAGGTTCCAGGTTTTTCCATTTTTTTAGATAATTTTAATAGTTATTTTGTAAAAATATATTGGATTCCCTGACCACGGGTATTAAGGACAACATCATACCCTAGATATTTTCAGAGTTTTTTGTAAGGAGCAACTTTAAGCTAATCTTTTCCTACAACCAAGTGTCAATATCTAGAGTTAGCTTTTAGAGGAAAATACCACAACCGTGCCAATGTGAATTTTGAGTCGGTTTGCAGGCTTAGGTTGTAAATTAATCAATGTAGGAAGAGTGTACTAGACACAGATAGCATGTTGATGGCCGGGTTTATGTGGAAGAGTACCGATGGTGGCAGCTGCGGGTCCAGGAGGACTCGGCCATCTAGGATATCGAGGAGAGCTGGTTTGCAAAGCAACAAATAATTTATTTCTACCATATTTTGAAGACAATATTTCAAAAACATATTTATGTAATGAAACAAATGAACAAACATATTTATGTCTTGAATTTAAAGTGATTGTAACATAAGCGTCGAAATTATTTATTTGACATTTTTTAAATCTGTTCTATTTAACAGTATAAATTAAAAGCTCTTTATTCAATGCCTCTAATTTAATGGTTGTAGTTTTATTTAATATTTGCTTGCTTTTTCATTATTGTGTTAGGACGCGAGTAAGGTTGGGAAGATTGTTACCATCACTTTAAATTTCAATTGACGAGGATTTAATAATGCAACAAGAGGTAGGTTGGGTTTCGGTAAGTGAACGGTTGGAAGTGCATTGACTTACTGTAGCTGCTTTTTACATAGTCAAGTAATTTAATTTTATAGTGTAAAATTCCATGTAAACTATTCAAGTTGAAATTTGTATACATAGCAATTGGGTCTTTCATGATGTCCTTCTATATGAGAAGAGTGAGACCGTGTAAAAACCAGCGCAGTATATGCAGTTAAGTTCTTGGTCCATTCATATTGTATCAGTCTATAAAAGCAAATGAGTCCTATACGAATAACATGCAGTGGAAGATGCGTTGGAAATAAGTATTCCTTGATTTTATGATGCAACATAGAGACTGATATGCTTTCATGGTAAGTAATTTGAATTGTTATTTTTTTTTTGTGAGATCCTTCCTCATTTTATTGCCCACAACTATTTTATTAGGAACAGTAGAAATTTGCAATATCCCAGTACATTAATCAATGCAAATAAAAACAAAAATAAATGTGTTTATTGAATCTAAAGTTCAGTATAGTCGTGAAATTTCCTTTTTGTCTTAACTTTGTTTTTATAAATCATTTATGCTAAAAATTTCTGTTCCTTTAACAACTATATAACGGAGATTCCCAAGGAGGGTAGCCTAAGGCAGTCGAAGGATTTGTTGACTGTACAAGGGTTAGAGTCGCCAGTCCCTTGTCATGCGAAGACACGCGGCCTTCTGGCCGTAGTCTTCCGAAGGTCCTCACTGAGATCGGCTGACCCTGCTACAAGAAGCCATCACGTAGGCTATTCTCTCAGAACAGCCTGCTGAGAATAGTCCTGCAGCCATAGGTAATCCTTGCACTGGTGGTGGGTTCTTATCACACATCACATCACATCACAGGCGCAACTTTAAGCTAATAGCTGCATATCAAAACGCTCAATTTGAAAATATCACATGTCATACAAAAACCAAAGGACCGATATTATATTGACAACATATTCACTTCTCCACTGTTCTTTCAGAACACCAAGAATTTAGATTCCAATCATCTAACGTTGATAATTCCGGAACAATTGAAAGCAACGCTGGTGTTCTTCCTCAACTAGCAACTCCATCAGCTTCATCGGTAAACGGTCGTTCTCATCTACGTTGGAATACCGTCGTAGCAATGATAAAATGTTCTGCTATGTTTGCCGCTTTTTTTGCGCAAAGGCTTTGCGAAAACAAAATGAAAAATTTATTTGCACTATTTTCAATAATTGGAGAAAACTAGGCGAGAAAATAAAAGCTCATGACGATACTACATTGCATAAGAAATGCTTCGAAAAATATTTACTTCACAAGCAATCGTTGTCATCTAGAAATGTACACGAAAAACTTTTAAAGGTCATTGAAGAGCAAAAGCAACATTATAGAGAAAACGTTGAGAAGCTGAAGGAAGTTGTGAAGGATGAGTATCTACCGACACAATTTTGAAGATTTTAAACACGTTATCCAAATCAATCTTAATTTTAATATAAATTTAAAATGTTCATTGACTCAATGTTGCTCTTTGAAGTT